>CM039464.1:3514851-3564851 GCA_022414725.1 Microglena sp. YARC
GATGAGGTTGGAGCGGGGAGGAGGTTTAGGTTGTCGGCGGAGAGGTTAGGGTTGTCGAGTCAAGGTGGGATGTTGGGTTAGAGTTGGGCGGATGAGGGGTTGGAGCGGGGGCTAGGGTTGTGGGTGAGGAGGTTAGGGTTGTGGGGTCCAAAAATGGGTGTGGGTGTAAGGTTGGGGAGAGGGTTGGAGCGGGAGAGCTGGTTGTGGGTGTGAGAGGTAGGTTGTGGGGTCAAAAGGTGGGTTGGGTGTAGGGTTGGGGGATGAGGGGTGCATGGCGGGGGGGCTAGGGTGTGGTGAGCGTATAGGGTTGTGGGGTCAAAAGTTGGGTGTGGTGTAGGTTGGGATGATGGTTGGAGACGGGGGGGCTAGGTGACCTGAGGGGGAGAGGTTAGGGTTGCTAGGTGGTGTTATGGGTAGGGATTGGGGTTTTGGGGTGGGGGGTGAGGGTTGGGGTCTTTGGGGAGGTTTGGGTTGCAGTTAGGGGGAGGAGCCGTTATTGAAGTTCTTGTTGGATGGGCGGGATCAGGAGTGGGTTAGAGTGTGGGTGAGGGGTTGGGTTTGGAGATCAGGGCCGGATTAGGAGGTGATGTGGGGTTGGAGTGAGGTGTGGAAGCTGTGGGGAGAGGTTTGGGTTTGGAATTATGGAGAGCCACCGTTGAAAGTACCTGGTTGCATTAGAGTTAGAGTGACTGAATCAGTGAAATTGGAGTTATGAAGTTAGGGGAGAATGGAGTGGAATTGGAGTTGGAGTTGAGTGCCTGAATTATGGAATTGGAGTCTAGGGGCGGTTGGGGTGTTGGGTGTGGGTTTGGATTGGAGTGGGAGTGGAGGAGGAGGATCCGCATGAAGTACTGTTGGTGTTAGAGTGTAGGGTTGTGGGGTGTCGGGGTGATGTAGTTGGGTATAGGGTGGGGGTGTAGCGTGTGGTGTGGGGTTTAGGGTGTGGGTGCTAGGTGTTGGGGTGAGGGTTGTGGGGTAGGTTGCGGTTGTGGGTGTAGGGTGTGGGTTGTAGGTGCTAGGTGTGGGAGTGTAGGGTGTGGGGTTGTAGGTGTGGGGCTGTCCAGGGTGCTGGCTGTGGGTGAGGTTGGGGTGTAGGGTGGGGTGGGGTGTAGGTGTGGGTTAGGGTTGCGGTGTGGGATTGGTGCTGGGTGTGGGTGTGAGGTGTGGGTGTAGGGTGTGAATGTAGGTTGGGGGATAGGTGGGGTGTGGGGATGATAGGTGTGGGGTGTAGGTGTGGGGTAGCGTGTGGGGGTAGGGTGTGGGTGAGGGTGTGGGTTTTTGTAGAGTTGGGGTGGGGTTGGGGTGGGGGCTGTTAGGGATTGTGGTCGTTGTAGGGAATGTGGGTGATAGAGGATGTGGGGTTAATAGGTGTGGGTGTGGAGTGTAGGGTGTGGTGGTGTGTTGCGTGTGGCGGGTGGGATGTGTGTAGGGTGTGGGGTGTTAGGCTAGTGGGTTGTGGGGCCTGTAGGGTCTGTGGGGTGTGGGTAGGTGCTGGGGCTGTAGGGTGTGGGGTGATAGGGTGTGGTGTAGGGTGTGGCGTTGTGTGTGGGTGTGGTGTGGGTGTAGGGTGTGGGTTGCTTAGTGTGTGGGAGTAGTGTGGGGTGTGGGTGTGGGGTGTAGGGTGTGGTGTGGATGTGGGTGTGGGTGTAGGGGTGGGGTTGGGGTGTTGGGTTGGAGAGGAGTGAGGAGGGATGAGCCGGCCATTGATAAGTACCTGTCAGTGCAGTTGGAGTTGAGTTGGAGTTAGGCGGGTCAGGGGGTGCGTGTGGTGTCATGTGGGGTGGGGCTGAGGATGTTGGGATGGTGTATAGAACAAAAAAAAAAGGAAGGGACCAAGAGAGGTAGTGTTGATACCTGATCAGCTGTACGGACATTCCGGGGTGTCTATCTACATCCCCCCCCACACACACACACACACACAACCACACGCACACACCCACACACTATACACTTCCACCCAACACACACACACACAAACACAAAGAACACAGCGTAGTGCTGTTACCTAGATACATGTGGCACGGACCAGGGTTGTTGACACCGGGTGGTGGGTGAGACACATTCCTGGCTCCAACCCCGCCCAACCATTACACACACAAAAGAACCCCCTCCACCCCCACACCCACCCCACACACCCCCCCACCCCAACAAAAAGAACTAGTGTTTGTATACCTGATCAATTGCCACGGACCATGGGGTTTGTGAATGGATGTGGGGTGTGCCCTTTTGGGGTGGAGTGTGGGGTGTGGTGGTATGGGATGTGGGTCGGGGATTAGGTGTGCTTGGGCGGCGTGGGGCTTGTAGGGTGTGCGTTGTGGAAAGGTGTGGCCGTGTAGACTTGTGGGTGTGCCCTTTGGCGTTGCAGGTGTGGTGTGGTGTTCGACTGGCGGTTTGGGACTGTTGGTGTGTGCCTTTGCTGAGGTGTCTCATGTGGGGCATGTGGGGTGATGGAGTGTGAGTGGTGATGTTGCTTGGTGCCTTGGTGCTGTGGTGTGGGTGTTGGTTGTGGAAGTGAATGGGGTTGGGGGATGATGGGGAGTACCATTGTCATGCTGTAGTGGGACGGACTGGCAGGTTGAGTGATAATTGTGGAGGTGTGCTTTGGCGGAATGAGTGTGTGGGTATGTGGAAGTGTGAAGGGTTGGGTGGATGTGGTGGGTGCTGGAGGTTCGGTGTGATGTGGGATGTGGGGTGTGGAAGTGTGGGGTGGGGATGTTGTTGGTGCCTTGGCGGGTGGGCTGTGGGCTGTGGGTGAGGGAGTGTGGGGTGGGGATTAGGGGTGCCCTTTGGCGGGTGTGTGGGTGTGGAGGTCGTGGCGGTGGGATTTGTGTGTGCCTTTGCGGGTGGGATGTGGTGTGGGTTGTGGGTGTGGGGGAGGATGTGGGTGTGCCTTTTGGCGGGTGGGTGTGGTTGTGGATGGGGGGGGATGTTGGGGTGCCTTTGCGGGTGGGTGTGGGGTGTGCGGTTGTGATGTGGGGTGGGGTGATGTGTGTGCCTTTTGGCCGAGTGGTGTGGGTGTGGGGTTGTGGAGTGATGGGGTGGGGATGTTGATGTGTGCCTTCTGGCGGGTGGAGTGATGGGGTTGTGGGGTGTGGAGTGTGGGTGGGGATGTGGGTGTGCCTTTGGCGGGGTGGTGTGGGGTGTGGGTTGGAGTGATGGGTGGGAGTTGGGTGTGCCTTTGGCGGGCGTGGGTGGGTAGTGTGCGGGTGTGGAGTGTTGGAGGGTGAGGGATGTGGTTGGTGTGCTCTTTTTGCGGTGGGGTGGGGTTGTGGAGTTGGAGCGTGTTGTGGGGATGTGAGCGTGTGCCTTTGGCGAGTGAGGTGTGAGGGTGCGGGTGGCGAGTGTGGGCTGGGGATGTTAGTGAGGTGTGCCTTGCGCGTGGGTGGCGAAGCCTACTCAGTCCATGTGTGGCGTTGTGGAGTGGTGGCGTGGCGGTGAAGTAAGTGGGCGGTGCCTTTGGCGGCGTGCCCTGTGTCGGTTGTGGAGTTGTTGTCTGGGGATGTTGTGTTGCCTTTGCGGGTGGGTGTGGGGTGGCAGGGAGTGTTGTGTGTTGTGGGATGTTGTGTGTGCCTTTTGGTTGGAGTGGGTGTGGAGTGGAGCGTTGGGATGTGGTGCTGGGGATTGTAGTGGGTGGTTGATGGGTGTGTTCATTACCTTTGGCAGTGGAGTGGCATTGTGGTTGTGGGTTTGTGGTGGAAGTGGGGTATGTCATTTGTGTGTGCCTTTGGCGGGTGAGTGTGGCGGTGTGGGTTGGGGTTGTGGGCGTGGGTGGAATAGGGGTGTGCCTTTGGGGAGTGGTGTGGGTTGTGGAGTGTGGGTGTTCGGGGATGTTGTGTGTGCCTTTTGGCGGTGTGGGTGGGGTGTGTGTTGTGAGTGTGAGTGGGGGATGTGGGGTGTGCTTTGGTGGGTGGGGGTTGTGGAGTGTGGGGGGGGGATGTTGGGTGTGCCTTTGGCGGTGGGTGTGGGTTGTGGAGTGTGGGGGGTGGGATATTGTGTCGTGCCTTTGGGCGGAGCCCGCGTGGAAGTTGGGTGTGGGTGTGACCGGGTGGAGGTGTGGAGTGTGTGGGCCTAGTCATCCCAGCACTCATTAAATGACATCTTGTGGCTTTGTGAAGTACCTGGTGGGATCAGTCTGGGGAATGATGGGTGTGGGTGTGGGTTTGGGTCAGTGAGGAGTGAGGGTGGGGGTTGTGTTGAGCCAAATTCCAGGGCAGCACCCGCCACATCATACACTAACACACACAATTACCCCCCCCCACACACACACACACCCCACCCACCCACCCCCACAAAAAAATATAGTGTTGTATACCTGACATTTATCATTGCACGGACCATGGGGTTGGACAACCGATGGTGGGGCGTTGAGCCACATTCCTGGGCAGCACCCCCCTAGCTTGCGCTGAGCTGTCAAAAGTCCAGTCGCTCTTCTCTTCATCACGAGTCACCATTTCTCCTACACTTCACACACGTTGAGAGTGGTGTGTTGCGTGGGTTGTCTGGGTTGGGGGTGCGTGTTGTGGGTGTGTCTGGGTGTGGGTGTGTCTGGTGTGGGTGTGGTACCGTGTGGTGGGTGGGTAGGTGGTTATGGGTGGTGGGGGGGACGCTACCACACGAACCACAAGCATGCGCTTGTCAAAAGTCAGTCACACACTTCTCTTCATCACGAGTTACCAACTCTCCTGCATCACACATTAACAGCGTGGGTGGGTGGGTGCGGTGGGGTGTGGGGGGCTCTTCCAAACTCGCGTTTATCAAAAAATCAGTTCCAACCCTCTTCATTACGAAACACCAACGCTCATGCAGCAGAAATGTCAAGCTTAGATTGGGTGTTTGGTTGTTGGGTGTTTGGGTGGGGTGCGGTGTGTGGTGTGTGATGTGTGGAAGGGAGGACCCTACCTTCACCACCTCCTTTATTAGAATGACTCGCACGACTGGACTCGCACCTGAGTTGTTGAAGCACTTGGCGTGTGTGGTGTGTGTGTGTGTGTGGTGTGTGTGTGTGTGGGGGGGGGGGGGGGGGGGGGGGACTGTGGATGTCCTCTCCTCCTCCTCCCCCCCCCCCCCCCCCCCTCCCGCCCTTCCCCTCCCCCTCCCCCCTCTCAAGCCCTTCCCCCCCTCCCTGTCTCCCCCATCCACCTCTCCCCCCCCCCCGCCCTTCCACCTCCACCTCCACCTTCCCCCCCTCCCAAGACCTCCTCCCCTCCCTGTCCCCCCCCCCCTCTCCTCTCCCCCTCCCAGCCCTCCATTAGAATGACTCGCACCTGAGTTGTGAAGCGCATGGGTGTGTGGTGTGAGGATGAAGACCCCTCCTCCTCCACTCCCCCCCCCCACACCCCCTGCCTTCCACCTCCCCCCCCCCAGCCATCCCCCCCTCCTCCTCCCCCCCCCCCCCCCCCCCGCCCCCACAGCCCTCCATTTGAATGACTCGCACCTGATTTGTTGACGAGGGACATGGTATGTGTAGTGAAGGATGTAGAAGGGGATACCGAACCTCTCTTCATAAGAGGGATTGTTGGGCGGCGGTGGTATGGTGGTGGTGGTGATGGTGATGATGGTGATGATGATGATGATGATGATGATGATGATGATGATGATGATGGTGATGATGGTGATGGTGATGATGATGGTTACATTGTCATATTATTACAATGACTCGCACCTGAGTTGATGAAGCGCATGGGGTATGTGTTGTGAAGGATGTAGACCCCTTCCTCCTCCCCCGACTCCCAGCCCCCACCTTCTCCCCCCCTCCCAGCCCTCCCTCCCCCTCCTCCCCTCTCCCCCCTTACAGTCCTCCGCCCCTCCCTGTCCTCCCCCCCTCCCAGTCCTCCCCCCCCCCCCTCCCAGATCTCCATTAGATTGAGTCGCACCTGAGTTGTTGAAGCGCATGGGGTATGTGTAGTGAAGGATGTAGAAGGGGTGACCGAACCTCTCCTCGTATGACGGGTCAAACGGCGGCTGTGAGATCAGCTCTGGAATCAAGGTGATGTTCCGCAGCCCGATCTTCCAAGCAGCCATGGCAAAGCCGTACATCTCTTGGACCCACCCCCATCCGGCATCAGGCTGTGACCATGTGAAATGGCAATTATAAGTCTATTGATCATGTTAACGGTCAATATAATTCAGCATCAGGCAGCGATCATGTGAAATGGCAATTATAAGTCTATTGATCATGTTAACGGTCATTATAATTCAGCATCAGGCAGCGATCATGTGAAATGGCAATTATAAGTCTATTGATCATGTTAACGGTCATTATAATCCGGCAGCCATCCAGCATCCGGCTGCGATCATGTAAGACTGTAATCATAAACGTCAGCATCCGGCTGCGATTATGTACAGAATATTAAAAACAATGGACCACCCACTGCTTGAGCTTCTGGGCAGCTAGGGAAGCTGCCTAGAAGCTGCTGCTGGAGCTACGAAATATTATAATCGATGGAGCACCCACAGCTCGAGCTGATGGAAAGCTCAGGAAGCTGCCTAGAAGCTGCTGCTGGAGCTGGAAAAAAGGAAGACGATGAATCACACACCACTTGAGCTGCTGGGAAGCTCAGGAAGCTGCCTAGAAGCTGCTGATGGGGCTACAAAACATTAAAAACAATGGATCGTGAACACAGGGCTGCCTAGAAGCTGCCTAGAAGCTGCTGCCGGCGAGGCTACAAAAGATTAAAAATGATGAATCATCCACCGCTTGAGCGGCTGGGTCCCTGTAAACCTCGATAGGGGTATTGCTCCACAGAGACATGATCTTCTTCCCGTCGTCCATGGTCTCGAACACAGGGCTGCCTAGAAGCTGCTGCTTCCGAGGCTATAAAATACAAAAAACGATGGATCACCCACCGCTTGATGCCTAGAAGCTGCCTAGAAGCTGCTGCTGCCGGGGCTACAAAATACAAAAAAACGATGGATCACCCACCGCTTGATGCCTAGAAGCTGCCTAGGAGCTGCTGCTGCCGGGGCTACAAAATACAAAAAAACGATGGATCACCCACCGCTTGATGCCTAGAAGCTGCCTAGAAGCTGCTGCTGCCGGGGCTACAAAATACAAAAAAACGATGGATCACCCACCGCTTGATGCCTAGAAGCTGCCCAGAAGCTGCTGCTGCCGGGGCTACAATATACAAAAAAACGATGGATCACACACCGCTTGAGCTGCTGGGTCCCTGTAAACGTCGATAGAGGTATTGCTCCAAACGGACATGATCTTCTTGGCGTCGTCCATGGTCATGAACACTGGGCTGCTTCCTATCGGGGCAATCTCATACAGCTGGCGCATCGTGGTGATGCCTGTGTGCCTGGGGCAGAGGCAGGAGTGAGACAGGTGTGTGTGTGTGCGGGGGGTGTGGGGGGGTGTGGGGTGGTGGGTGGGTGAGGGTGGGTGGGTGGGGTGGGAGGGACGCATCATGGTGATGCCTGTGTGCCTGGGGGCAGAGGCAGGATGAGACAGGTGTGTGGTGTGTGTGTGCGGGGGGTGTGGGGGTGGGGTGGGGTGGGTGGGTGGGGTGAGGGTGGGGTGGGTGGGGTGGGAGGGGACGCATCATGGTGATGCCTGTGTGCCTGGGGGCAGAGGCAGGAGTGAGACAGGTGTGTGTGTGGGGGGGGGGGGGTGAGGGGGTCGAGGGGGGTGAGGGGGGGGGGGGGACGCATTGTGGTGATGCTTGTGTGCCTGGGGGGCAGAGGCATGAGTTAGACAGGTGGGGTGGGGGGTGGGGTGGGGGTGGGGGTGGGGCATGAACAGGTGTGTTGTGTGTGGTCATGAACAGGGTCTGTTCCTATCTGGGCAATCTCTTACAGCTGGCGCATCGTGTGATGCCTGTGTGCCTGGGGGCAGGGCAGGAGTGAGACAGGTGTGTGGGGGGGGGGGGTGAGGGGGGTCGAGGGGGGGTGAGGGGGGGGGGGGGGGGGACGCATTGTGGTGATGCTTGTGTGCCTGGGGCAGAGGCATGAGTTAGACAGGTGGGGGTGGGGGTGGGGGGTGGGTGGGGGTGGGGGCATGAACAGGTGTGTGTGTGTGGTCATGAACACGGGTCTGTTTCCTATCTGGCAATCTCTTACAGCTGGCGCATCGTGGTGATGCCTGTGTGCCTGGGAGCAGAGGCAGGAGTGAGACAGGTGTGTGTGTGTGGGGGGGGGGGGGGGGGGGGCGCATTGTGGTATGCTTGTGTGCCTGGGGGCAGAGCATGAGTTAGACAGGTGTGTGTGTGGGGTGGGGGTGGGGGTGGGGTGGGGGGCATGAACAGGTGTGTGTGTGTGGTCATGAACACGGGTCTGTTTCCTATCTGGGCGATCTCTTACACCTGGCGCATCGTGGTGATGCCTGTGTGCCTGGGGGGCAGAGGCAGGAGTGAGACAGGTGTGTGTGTGTGTGCGGGGGTGTGGGGTGGGTGTGGGGGTGGGGTGGGTGGGTGAGGGTGGGGTGGGTGGGGTGGGAGGGACGCATCATGGTGATGCCTTGTGCCTGGGGGGCAGAGGCAGGAGTGAGACAGGTGTGTGTGTGTGTGTGCGGGGTGTGTGTGTGGTGTGGGTGTGGGGTGGTGGGGTGAGGGTGGGGTGGGTGGGTGGAGGGGACGCATCATGTGATGCCTGTGTGCCTGGGGGAGAGGCAGAGTGAGACAGTGTGTGTGTGTGGGGGGCGGGGGGGGGGGGGGTGAGGGGGGGTCGAGGGGGGGGTGAGGAGGGGGGGGGGACGCATTGTGGTGATGCTTGTGTGCCTGGGGGGCAGAGCATGAGTTAGACAGGTGGGGGTGGGGGTGGGGTGGGGGGGGTGGGCATGAACAGGTGTGTGTGTGTGGTCATGAACACGGGTCTGTTTCCTATCTGGGCAATCTCTTACAGCTGGCGCATCGTGGTGATGCTGTGTGCCTGGGGCAGAGGCAGGAGTGAGACAGGTGTGTGGGGGGGGGGGGGGGGGGGGGGGGGTTGAGGGGGGGGTCGAGGGGGGTGAGGGGGGGGGGGGGGGGACGCATTGTGGTGATGCTTGTGTGCCTGGGGGCAGAGGCATGAGTTAGACAGGTGGGGGTGGGGGTGGGGGTGGGGGTGGGGTGGGGGGCATGAACAGGTGTGTGTGTGTGGTCATGAACACGGGTCTGTTTCCTATCTGGGCAATCTCTTACAGCTGGCGGCATCGTGGTGATGCCTGTGTGCCGGGGGGCAGGCATGAGTGAGACAGGTGTGTGATATTTGGTATGATATATTATCCTGATAGATCATGCGACATTGTATAATAAATCGTATGATTTTGTACTTCACACCCCCTACTATTTTGTACTTCACACACACCCTGTCTTTTCAACTCAAATATCGACGGTGGAAACCCTATCATCAGCCGCGTACATGATGCACTAGAAATTCAATCTGTCAATTCGATTTGGTTTAATTTAATTCCATTCATTTAATTCATTTGATTTATTACATTATAATATAATACAATATAATTTATATATAATACAATACAAACAATACAATACAATATAATATATATAATATAATATAATATAAATATCCTGTTATAATATAATATAATATTGTTTACCCAACTCATCACAATGGGAACAGCGAATGAACAGCCCCACCCCCCACCCCCACCCCCCCCCACCCCCCCCCTCCCATATAGTTGGTTGGCCCTTGTGCAAGCAATCGGGCTGGCTCCCTCGACCTCACGTCTCGTAATAAGGCGTACTATTTATTTATTTATTTATTCATTTCTTTCTTCCTTCCTTTCTTTCTTTCTTTCTTTCTTTCTTTCTTTCTTTCTTTACACAGATTTATATGTATAACATTTTGTACCCACCTCTTCACAATGGGGATGCTTCTCTCTTTGGTGGGCATGGATCTTAAAAATATATTTACTATTATTTATATTTATATTGTATATGTATAATATTTTGCACCCACCTCTTCACAATGGGGATGCTCTTCGCTTCCGTTGGCACGATGTAAAAGAAAGGAAAGGCAGCTGGCGTGTCCCCGTGCATCAAGTTGGGCAGCGGCCGCATGAAGATATGATCAGGCTCCGACATGAACAAGTATCGCTCCGGTATTTTGGCAATGCTCACCCATCTGGCGAAACCGTACGGCCTGTTGAGGACCACGTACATCGTGTGTGCGATGACGTACTCAGGGAGGGGGTCCACCACTATAGTAGGGACCTCGTTGATCAGCCCGTCCGGGGACCCAGAGTGTAGAAGGCGGGTGAAGCCCCCCATCTCACAGGACCCCCCCCACTGGGCTCTGCACTGAGCCCGGATCTTGCGGAAGTGGTAGTAGTGGATTCGCATTGACCACTCCACACCGGAACCTTGCGAGGAGGTGACAATGTGGAACATGCGCGGTACCTCAGGTGGTTTGAACCCCTTCAACTGCCGCCATGCCTCCAGGTTGTCAAGTGCCTGTTCCCAGGTTGCGTTCTCGTTCTTGTTCTGGTAGCCAGAGAAGCTGTCCCGTAGATCTATACTCTTGCTGCTGCCTACAGTCCAGCCCACGGACTGCCCAGCCTTAGTTGGCTTGGCAACCATAATATTGTCCAAGAACTTAAGCCAGCACTGCTGATAAGCGTCCCCACACAGTGTCTTGTTCCCACACCAGATCCAAACATTGGGTACAATCGCATCGGGGTTATCATCCCCCCGGTAGGCCATGAGGGAGTCACAACACGCTCCTACAGTGGTCTTCTTATTGGTGTTACCGTACACCACGGCAGTGCCCCAGAAGTCTAGGTTGGGGTAAGCATAGCATTGGTTAATTTTGTAGGACTTCTGTTCTGGGAGGGTTACCTTCTTGCGGGCTGGGGCCTTCCCCCATGAGTGGCTGCGGATGTTTTTGATCAGCCTGGAGCTACTGAAGGACTCCAAAGCCCCTTGCAGGGGCTTCTCGTAGCGCAACATCGCGTCATGCTGTATCTCTCGGTGCAGCGCACTCGCCTGGTGCAATTCCCAGTTGGAATAAGCCATGAGAGAGACGATGAATATGATCAAGGCTGCCATCGCCCAGCGACTTAGAGGCTGGCCCTCGGCTGACGCCTTTGACTTTTTCGACTCGAGTGACGCCATGGTGATGCTCAAGGTGCGCCAGATCGAGCCAAAAAAATCAATCACAAGCCGCTTGAAAGGCCAGCAGCGTGAATGGCTGGAGCCATGCGAATAAGTTCGAGGCTGGCTGGCGATACCGAACAGTGACCAGTGACCAGAGTAATCGAGAAACAGATAGCATGCACAAATTTTGAACAGCGGGAAAAGATCGTAAATGTGGGTGAGATAACAATGCAGCGTGCGTTGCATAGAAGCCAGCTTCTATCATGGGAATTCGGGTCTCTCAATGAGTGACGGGTTTTCGGCGACTTCGGAGTCACAGACTGTATCCTGTATCTCTGTCGAAGTTCCCAGCCCAGGCGGGTATTACATTATGATCGTCACTCTTTCTTTCCGCACCTAAGTATCTAACATGTAGGCTACTGCTTGTTCAAAAGTCTTTGGAGTTTTCCAGATTCTTCTAAAAAATAAATCAGGCCAATAACATTACTAAAACACACAGGCACTACTCAGTATGAGTGCTCGTGTGATAATTGTTTTTATGCATGGCCCATCATTTTGTAAGAAGCCTTGACAAGGCAGATGTAAACCAGTTGGTTATTTTTTTCCCATTGGGCTAGTCAAGTAACCTGGGTGTTGGGGGCATACCACGAGTCCATTCTAGCACCCCCTCACTAAATTCCCTGTTGTATGCATGAATGCGTCTAGAAGTCCAGGCTACTTAACATTGTGTTGTACTCTGATGTTGGTGTGTGCCGTGGGCACACATGCTAACTTATATGACTCTTGTCTCTATTTCCTAGCACCCTACATTAGCATATGGCACCTTGCATGGAACCCCATTCCCAAGAGACAGTTCAGATTTGAATGGGTGTGTCATGTGCATGCAACACGAGTCTAGTATTCAAACCATTCAGGAAGCACATGAATCCCACAGTGCTACGAGATGCTCGCGATGACCTGAAAGCGGCGAAATACAAAAACGGACGAAGCCACGTGATGTAGATAAAAAATAAAAGCTCTTCTACTGGACAGGGTATTGGAGCAAGGTGAGGTGTACCGACGTAAGTTGGCAAAGTGAATCCCCCAAATAGACCAGTCAAGTGTGGAACGCGAAAGGTACGGAAAAGCTTGATAGGTAAATTAATTTCCGGCAGCATTGGGACTTTTGAACAAGCCTAATCTCTTCTGGGTTGTATTGTTAGGGTCCCCAAAGGTTTAAGCCCATGTATGTGCTTGTATTCTATATCTTGTGTGAAGATAGTTTCATCACATTTGTATGGGTTGCAGTTGGGCCCTTATACAAGTTATTTAATAATGTTGTGCATGGCCATCCTTTTGCTAGCTGCTCCTTGTTTTCCCGTGCCTCAAATGATTTAAATAGGCATTCCACATACATACATAGGCTTAAACTTTAAAACATACAAGTGAACGGACCATGTTTCAAGCTCTGCTTGGATATCCATGTGGCTTGTTTGGGGGGGTGCATGGAGCACACATCCACAGGAAGTAGAGCTGCCATGGGCCACCTACTTGCAAATATAGGGCACATGACACTGCCTAGACACCCTTATTAAGGAATGCCTAGGTGTTTGGAGTACTCATGGTGACATAATTGTAGCAGATACAGAGGACTTGTTACATGGACGTGTGGCAGTGTTGGCAAATCCAATGCAGTCCCAAAAACAACAACCTCTTGATGAAGTCGGTGCAAATAAATAATAATGAATGGCAAGGGTATCAGGCATCACAGTGTGGAGTTCTCTCTCCCTCTCTATCAAGGCTTCAAACACTCCGTCTCACTCTCAGCCTGTCTAGTCCGCGTGGTATTTTCTTTCCGTGGGTATTGCACGGGGGGACATGGAATTGGAAGACGGTGGACCCAATTTTCATTCAACAACTACATGCCTAACCAATGATGTACACGAACAGGTGTTGAATACCCTGAACACCTGTTTAACAACCTTAACAGGGTGCAGGCTGCCGTAGGGATAGGAGCGTGCCTCAAACCACAAGTATGCCGTATTTCAGAGTGTTAACATACACCTCAATTGAGCGCTGACCTGTCGCCTGAAACCGAACCAACACCAAACTAGTACCCCTTGGATCCATCAAGCTGCAGGCACATTTGGAGTCCAGTACGGCACCAGGACAAAGTATTCATCATCATAGGGTTGATCATTGATACTATTTAGAGTTTCCCCCAGCTGCCTCCTCCCCCCTTCTTGGTGCAACCACCAGACAAGGGCCGGAGGTCCAGTGGAAGATCATCTAGAGTATTTAGAGCTCCCCCCAGCTTTCTCCTCCCCCCTTCTTGGTGCCACCACCGCCGCCGCTGCTTCCACCACCGGACATGAAGCTCCTGATAAAGCCGAACAAGACAGTCATCAAAGTGACGAGGAAGAAGATGCGTAGGATTCCTCCGAAACCGAAACCCATGCCGCCTCCCATCCCATAACCCATGCCTCCCATCCCATATCCCATCCCGAAACCGCCACCGAAGCCAAAGGGGGAGCCGCCACCGACCACAACGGTGGTGTTAGTCACACGGGGGCTGCAGAGGTACAGGGGAGGGAGAGGGGAGGGTCAGTACTGTCAGTTTGGGAGACTGTGGAGCATGTATTTGGGGGTGAAAATGGTGAGTGGTAAGATGGGTGGTTATTCACACGGGGGCTGTAGAGGTATAGGGAGGGAGAGGGGGGGGGGGGGGGGTCAGTAATGTTAGTTTGGAAAACTTTTGAACATGTGCTGGGTGGTGACAATGGTGAGTGGTAAGATGGGTGGTGTTTATCACACGGGACAGGGGAGGGAGAGGAGGGACAGAGATAGGGGTCAGTAATGCCTGTTTGGGGAACCGTGGAGCATGTGTTTGGTGGTGAAAATGGTGAGTGGCAAGATGGGCGGTGTTATTCACACGGGGGGCTGCACAAATACAGGGGAGGAGAGGAGGGTGGGGGGTGGAGGGGGGGGGTCAGTCATGTCAGTTTGGGAAACTATGGAACATGTGTTGGGTGGTGACGATGGTGAGTGGTAAGATGGGTGGTGATGACGGTGACTCGGGAGATGTATGGTAGCAGGGGTGGTGGCGATAACGAGTGGCGAGATGGGTGGTGAAATGATGAGTGGTCAGATGGGTGGTGATGACGGTGATTGGCGAGATGTATGATGGCAGGGGTGGTGACGATAACGAGTGGTGAGATAGGTGGTGAAATGATGAGTGGTCAGATGGGTGGTGATGACGGTGATTGGCGAGATGTATGATGGCAGGGGTGGTGACGATAACGAGTGGTGAGATGGGTGGTGAAATGGTGAGTGGTGAGATGGGTGGTGTTTTTCACACAGGGGCTGCAATGGTACAGGGGAGGGAGGGGGGGGTCGGTAGTGTCAGTTAGGAAAACTTTGGAGCATGTGTTGGGTGGTGACAATGGTGAGTGGTAAGATGGGTGGTGACAATGGTGAGTGGTGATATGGGTGGTGCAGGGGAGGGAGAGGGGGGGGGTCAGTAGTGTCAGTTTGGCGATGCTGCCAGTTATGAGAGATCATGAAGAGAAAGAAACAGGGACCGCATTACAGTAAGAGAGTCAGCCTAAGAAGAGCAGACCCTGACAGTTACAGGGTATAGGGTCCAGAGGGGACCCGGACAGTGAAGGGCAGGAAGGCAAGAATGCAGCTATTGCTGACAGTCAATGATGATGCTTCAATGATGATAGGCCAGTAATAGGGCACGGCAGTATAATATCATATGATATGCCATCAAAAGATATCATGTGGTGACAGCGGTCTGTCTAGGCCTAAGCTACCTCTTATATATGATATCACATGATACAATTTTTATGATATCATGACATGTCATCATGTGATATCATGTGATGACAGCGGTCTAGCTAGGCCAAAGTCACCACTTAAATACGATACCATATGATACAATTTGTAGTTTGGTCACACCAGCTCCCTTCGAGATGCTGGGCAGTCTAGTATCCCCAGACTTATTTAGAGAGAGGCAGCGAGGGCGAGGGTGAGGGCATGAGCACACCTTATGTCCTTGTCTTTGGTTGTGTTACATGGCCTTTCCTTCTCGATCAGGTACATGAGTCGCAGCCTCAGCCCCAGATCCTCAGCCTCAGCCCCAGAGTCTCAGTCTCAGCCCCAGAGTCTCAGCCTCAACCCCAGATCTCCAGCCCCAGAGTCTCGGTCTCAAACCCAGATCCTCAGCCTCAGCCCCAGAGTCTCAGTCTCAGCCCCAGAGTCTCAGCCTCAACCCCAGATCCCCAGCCCCAGAGTCTCAGTCTCAAACCCAGATCCTCAGCCTCAGCCCCAGAGTCTCAATTTCAGCCCCAGATCCTCAGTCTCAGCCCCAGAGTCTCAATCTCAGCCCCAGATCTTCAGTCTCAGCCCCAGAGTCTTAATCTCAGCCCCAGATCCTCAGTCTCAGCCCCAGAGTCTCAGCCTTAAGGCTGCTCACTGAACAGGCGTGATTATTTTGGTCTTGTTGAGTTGGTGATGCATGGATCTAGCAGACCTTTGCATGGTGCGTGCGGGGAAGAGGCGAACTACACCTATCTACCTTGTGGCCTGTCTACTACGACAAAAACGTGACTAGATTTAGGTTGGTATGAGAAACCACCAATCACCCAGCAGCTGAGTAGTTCCTATGAAGACCAGGTGCGGAACTCCTCATACTCTAAGCACAAATTAAGTGCGTGTCATTAGTAGGTGATGAATGGTACAAGCTGGGGAGATGCTAACTCCACCCATCTACTTCTGAACCACATTTCTTCACTTTTTTTTCAGAAAAAGAAATGCTTCTCACCCAGCAGCTGCGTAGTTCTTCTGGGGTGCGGAAGCCCTCATACTTCTGGCACCAGAGAAGTTGGATCCACCAGCACGTCCACCCTGCAGAGGAGGGTGATGAGTGAGAGTGGGTGGGGGGTCAGGTGTGGGGGGAAGGGGGGAGGGTTATGTGTGGGGGGGGAGGCGTGTGGGGGGCGGGGCCGGAGGGTGATGGGTGGGGGTGGGGGGTAAGCGGGTGGAGGGTGGGGGATGGGGGGCGCTTGGGGATAGAGGCAGGAGGGAGACGGGTGGGTTCCACCTTGCATAGGGCAAAAGCAACGATACAAGGAACTAGTGTAGATGCATGACCGACATGTTAACAGCTGTTCAGATGGTAACAGTTGTGTAGGTGTATGATCAAGCTGTTTGAGGTTGTGTGGTTGCATTATCTAGCTGTTGGTAGTTGTGTGGCTGTATGATCAACCTGCATGCCTAATGTTTCTGGGAAGTTCTATTGGGCAAGATTTGTATTGCTGTTCACCCTATTTAAGAGGATAATGGGATTGATGATAAGTCAAAGGTGCTTGTGGAAGTGCATAATTATACTATATATCGTGGTGGTGGCATAGGTGGTATGCACGCGGTTCTTCCACTGATTCATGTTCCTCAAACGATTCTTGTTCTTCGAACGATTATTCGAAGAAACATTGATTCGTATCAATTTGGAAAGCAAACAAGACTGTGTGTGCGAGATCGGCGAGTTTCTAGAGAATTCGGCCAAGAGAGCGAAGCATCGTGTGGCGACACGCTAGTAGGCGGTGTCAACACCACAGACATGGTGTCCAGAACGCGTGCGAGATCAATTCACTTCAGGACTAGTTTTGCCAGAAGGGCGGAAGAGAAGGAGAAATACCGCACGTCGGCTTAGAGAGGAGTATGGGAGTGGAAGGGCCCGAGGTTGGACAGAGTAGAACAGCACAGCAATTATCTGGAATGAAATGGAACCAAGTGCATGTCATGAGTCGCATCCAATAAAGAACCGGGCAGGAAAAGGATGCTCGGATGTGGAAGGATTGCTGTCTGGCTGTCGTTGCTCAGAAAAGTCAGCCTTTGGAAAGGAACACGGAACAGGGAGTTCGAACTTACTGAACGGGCGGCCTGGGCCTCCTGGGGCATGAGGGCACCAGAGGCCAAAGCAACTGCGACCATAGAAGCGATGGCAACGGGCGCGCGAGACTCGGCCTCAGGCTTGGCAGCTGAACAGATCACCGACCTCTTGGACAAGCCAAGAGAGGGGCGGGCGAGCATCGACTGCTTCAAAGCGAGCGCCATTATAATCGAAGGATTAGTTGATGTGGGTGATAAAGATAATGAACGTGCAAGCTTAGGGGCAGATCAAAGGGAACCGTGTGCACGTTCCGGCAAAAAGGACCAATGATGTAAACTGGGGGCACGTGACCTGCAGTACAGACATAAGCAGTACGCACAAAGGGGGGCGAGGGGGGATAGAAACTGGCTAGAAGCTGGGGTGCAATCAGGCGCGGGCGCGGGCGCGGGCGTAATGTGTGAGGGGCCCTCTGGTGAGGGGTAGCAGGGGTGCCTGAGGGGCAGGGTCCCGGCCTCCCGGGTTGAACTGGTACAGGGTGTTGTGGTGTTTCGAACCAGAGAAACTGTTTTCTCTGTTTCGAACAGAGGCTGGCCCGGGGGCCCGGGAGGCCCTGGGCTGGCCCGAGCTATGTGGAGTAGCTATGTGTAGTAGCTATGTGTGGTAGCTATGTGTAGCTTACAAGGCCGTTATGACATAGCCGCACATGACTCGGCTGGTCGCTAGTATTATTCGTTTGGCCTGTAGACCATAGCCTAGCACATTCTTTCAACCTTTAGTTCCATTTGAACACATCACCTTGCACTCCAACACACACATTACATTGCCATCGACAGATAGCAGGATGCCCTCGCACGACACCAAATATTTGAAGGATACGGTTGGTGATGCGTTGGGTAGAGCTTGCTCTGCATGTATAGAAATACAGCCCCTCGATCCCGTAGAATTCACTGCGCGATTCCTTTTAAGGTGGGTTGATTCTTCACATGTCAAAACGTGCCGCAATCCCCTCTTCGATCCATACCCCTGCGCTGAATCCTTTGGCTATGAACTTCGATGCTACTCTCAAGCATCCATCATATTTGGTGCCCGACGTCTGCCTCGTGAAAGCTCGTCAAGTGAGACACTGCTTTGCAAATCCGAGCCGGTGATCATGTAGCCCCCCTTCCCGATGCGCAGTTACATCGAGAATGCGAAAGCGGAGGGTGAATTCTACGAGCAGAAGAGGAGCGAGCTAGAAGGCAAGAAGCTGGCGTTGGTGAGTTTCTAGTCATGAATCATCAGAGCTAGGTGGGAGTGGTTGGTGAGAGGGTGGGCAGCAGGGCAAACTGGAAATGGAGGGGGGGGGGGGGGGGGGGGGGGTAGGATGACCTCTGTTACCAGCAGCAGTTCCTACACCCTAAAACCCTAAATGTAACAGAGCTGCCGCCCCCAAAGTACTGGGAATTGCTGTGTGTTGCGGAAATCACTGTAGATACCGCAGTGTTGCAAATCTCACGCTATAATGGGGGTCATTTCATTTTTTTTAAAGGTCATTTAATACTGTTGAAACATCGCGACATGTGGGCAGGTCAGTATTCATTGCTGTGCTTGAATCGACTTGCTGTGCAAGCACTGTATTGGTGTACAACAAGCAATACACTTGCACGTTGATGCTTACATTTTCTTGGCGCGCCACTGGACTCCAAATGTGCATGTTTGTGTGTGTAGGGGAGGGGGGAAGGGGGGGGGGGGGGGGGGGGGAGTTTTCCAACCATCCTCAAAATCACAGGGGGCAAGCAAAATAGCAATGCGGCATAGAAGCAAGAAAGAAAGCAAGGGAAGCATAAGATCCATAAAGTTTCCCGTCCACACCAGGGTACTACATGAAGCGCGCTATTGCGCACTAGCTCGCAAGGTTTTGGAGCCCGACTGCAAGATTGACGCAATTTTGTAACCCCCCTCTGGGCGCAGCGCGCAGATTTCCGTTTTCAGTTGAGTCAAGAGCGCAACCCAAAAGGAGGCAGTTGCGCCAAAAGCGCAACCAAAAATGACAAAATGTAGTACCCTGGTCCACAACATATAAGCCTGAAAAATGCCACATGCACACAGCTTGACCAGGTCTAAGGGGACTTGATGTCGAATACCACAATTCCATTAGGAGCTTTAAATAAGCCTTAGACATTTCACTTGAACTTGAACTTGGTCGCATAGCTTCAGCCAGAAATTTGGCTGCTCGCTGTCTTCGGCAGTACAAAAAGGTATTACCAGGAAAATGTAAACATTCCACTGCTAGGGTGCCTGCACACCATCCCTCTAGTTTTATTCTAGCCAGTATTGACAACTGACAGGATTTGTGTTTCTACTGCTGTCCAGTCGTGTCAGCTAGAGAAGCTAGTAAGTTAGGTAGTGTTTACCCTATGGTTTGCCCATTTCCATCTCAGCCGGCTACCCGTGATTTCTCGGTAACTTAATGTCCACCCAAGTGATGTAAATCCCATATGTAAGACTCGGAGTTCTTCAAAAGACCCTCACAAGTAGGGGTCGGCTATGTTATATAATATTAGTGAATAAATAACGGGATAAATGATAGTATATAATAATAGTGAATACATAATGGGGTAAATAATAGTATGTAATAATAGTGAATACATAATGGGATAAATAATAGTATATAATAATAGTGAATACATAATGGGATAAATAATAGTATATAATAATAGTGAATACATAACGGGATAAATAATAGTATATAATAATAGTGAATACATAATGGGACAAGTAATAGTATATACTATTAGTGAATAAATAACGGGATAAAAAATAGTATATAACATGAGTCGGACGAGTCGTCTCACCAGAATTTCGAATTTAATTTAAAAAAACTCATATTATTGTGACACTGTAATAATATTAGTTTTATTAGTTTTTCAAGCACTAATATTAGTTGCCGTTCCCTACTCATAAGACCCCCGGAGACCCTCTCTGTTACTCTGGGGGTCCATCTAAATGATGTCAATTCCCTCTCTTAGAATTCCTCAGAGACTCTTCTCAAGCACCACTATTCAATTGTCTACGCCTTGTAATACTTGTAGTCTCTAATTAATATATGTATCTTATTCTGATGCTCCTAGGCTGTAATTGGCGGAGCCCCCCCTTCTTGGGGGCTAGAGCCCCCAGATTCAATCCGATGTCTGACCGTCCGACCGACGACTGAGACGAAGCCTGACACGTCAGCCAACTGTTCCACAACTAAATGGCTTCGGTCAGCTCCATCGGTGCCACCTGTCGTTCCGTTGCCAACACTCTCCGCCAATTTTCCGCGTCGCCTGCGATGCTGCATTGGACTTGTTCTCTTTTAGGTCATCAATGTGTTTTCTTGTTAGCCCTTCCTGCCACGGTTGGGCAAGACCCTTTAGGGTTTAGAGTTTTTTTATACCCTGGCCTATTTGGCCTACCCCTGGACTGTAGCACTCTTACATTACTTATCTAATGATCTTCGTACACACCCTGTCTCGCAGGCGGCTGAGCAAACTGCTGCCACAGAAGCTAAGAAATCGGAAGATGTAAAGAAGATGGCCATCCAGCACCTCGCCAACACGACTTCCGAGGAACCCCGCAGACTTCTGCAAACTGCTGTTGACCTTATCAAGCACTACACCTCTGCTGGAGCTGTGTACGTTGCCATGGTCACGGACCCAGAGGAGGCAGATTGGACCCCCCCTGAGGACCCAGAGGACCCTACAGCTAACGAGTCCGAAGATGAAGAGGACCCCGCCCCCAAGCCTCCCCCAGAGGATGGGGAAGAACAGGAGGGTGGCGGTGAGGCGGCGGCTGCAGAGGAAGAAGAGGGAAGTCCAGAGGACGAGGAGGCACCGAAGCTCAAGATTGAGGCTCCCCTTGACTACTCCAAAAAGTATCTCTCATACATGGTCACTACTGAGGGGCAGGAGTTCATGAAAAGCACAGAGATAATGAGGCCTCCACCCCCCCCAGAGGACGCGGACGAGGACTTCAAGCCTGACCCCGTGCCCTTTACCTTCAAGATCCTGGACGAGCGCATGCCCATGGTGTACTGCCCCAATGTTGCTTTCGACCCTAGCATTAAGTTTGTCCAGAATTTCCCACGCATTGGGGCCTACACTGCATGTGGTGTCCAGGTGGGACCCCGGAAAGAGTTTAAGGCCATCATTGCAGCGGATACTCTGTTCCCTGATGCTGGGGGGCAGCCCCTGACAGAGGAGGAGCTTGACTTCATCTGGGAACTCACCTTGGGTCTCCAGAAGGCCTACAATGCCATTGACTCAAAAGCCAAGTCAAAGGTGGAGGGGAAGAGCGCGAAGGAAGACATTGCAGCCCTGCTAGGTAAAATTTATGAAGTGTTCAACCCTCCACCCAAGCCTCCTGCAGAGGGGGACGAGGGTGAGTTGGTTACCAAGGCCTCCGCGACTGCACCTGCAGTGGAGGAGGACGATGGTGATGCCGAGGAGGGAGAGGGTGAGGGGGAAGGTGAGGGAGAGGAGGGAGAGATCGACGCCGAGGCAGATCCCGTGGGAGCTTTGAAGGCCGAGGTGAACTCCCTGAAGAAGAACGCAGAGAAGACCACCAAGGAGGAGGCTGAAGCCACCAAGGTGTTTGAACTGGCACTGGCTGCCCTGGGCTGTATCAAGGAGTCTGTAGGAGCTATCAAGGCAGACGCAGTTTACGATTTGCGCCATATTAGCGCCACGCCCCAAGCCACCTTCCATGTGCTGAAGGCGGTGTTCCATATCCTTGGCAAGGATGCCGAGAGCTTCAAGAACTGGAAGAGGGCGTACGAGCACTTTACACTAGAAGTGATGGATGAGCTCATCAACTTCGACGCAACGGCGGAGCGGGACTTGGCAGTGTGGAACAAGGCCCGGTCGGCATACAAGGGTGTTGTCGTGGAGGAGGCGGAAGGAGCACCCAACAAGTTGGAGGTGGAGATGCCCAACACCTTCCTGGGTGTGCTTCTTATGATGTGGATTAAGCAAGTTCGTAAGGTGGCAAGAAGGTCTTCCACCCAAAGGGGCCTACAAGCCAAGCTTGCAGAGATCTCGACGACGCTGGTGGTGAAGGAAGCTGCATTGGCAGAAGCTGAGGCGAAGAAGGCTGAGGTGGATGCAGAGGCAGCACGTGTGGCTGAGGAGGAGGCTGCCAAAGCAGCTGAGGAAGGTGGTGAAGAGGGGGAGGAGGGGGAGGGGGAGGAGGAGGATGAATAGACTGCTGGCAGCATCTGACAGATTGCTGATAGATTGCTGACAGCAGCTGACAGATTGCTGGCAGCAGCTGACAGAGTTGTTTTCCGATGTATATAGTTATCACAGCATATGTGGTTGTTAGTTTAATAGCAGTTGTATCCTTATTAGGCCCTCGCCATTTGTTCAAATACTGTAGTGCACTCGGTAGTCTGCACTTACATGCGCCATATATATCTAGAATTTGAATTGTTATTGTTGTTGATGTAGTCGCCGTGGTGCAGCACAGGGCCTACAGTGGGTGAAGCCTCCCGCTGGCTCTCTCTCTTATATTATAGTATGCTATTATATATGAGATTTACTCGCTGCCCGTACTGCAGTACAGCAGTGCACAGTGCTGCAGGTCTGTGCTGCACCACGGGGACTACAACAGTTGTATACCGGTAGTTATTCAGCCAACTCTGGGTTGCTCACCGTCTGCCAATTCCAAGTCCCCCCGTGCGATACCCATGGAAAACAGGGAGCAGACTAAGCAGATAGATAACTGTAGATTCGGCTAGCTTGTGGCATAGCAGAAGCAGAGTTCCGGAATTTCGGATTTACCTGACCCCTAACTGTGTCCCTCAAAAGTTTCGAAACAAGTTGTATCATGAGTCTCACTCTGGTTTGTAACATCGTCATCAGCAACAACCTCTCACTCTGTCTGTGTGTGAGTTGCTAAACGCCCCGATTGGTGCCCTCTTGTCGCTTGGCTTATTACATGTAAGTGTCTATGCCTGGAAGCGGGTAGTGCTGCACTGCTGCCCCTGCTCCAGAATAGCTAAGCGTTCAAGTAAAAAATAACGTACTACTACCACCTATGACCTATCTACCCTGCCCAAGGAATATCACGTATTCTCACGAATGACATATTGGTTTAGGAACGGCAGTCTTGCTAAGCATTTAATACCATCCCTATTATTGAGGGGGGAAATGTAAACGCGAACAAATCAAAATTCTAGTCTACTTAACTACTGTACTAAGGATGATATTGATCGCCAGAAATACCCATGCTGGTTTTAGATTATTAAAATATATCGAAACTAGTCCGAAGCTAGTCCACTAAATTAATAAGGATGATCACCAGAAATATCCCAGCTGGTAAATACACCCAAGCTAGTTTACTCACGTACTGTGGAGGATAGCCAGAAATACCCAATATAGTTCGCAGGACTACCAAAGATGCTTTACAGACAAATATTAGTAATTATGAGCTTGTGATAGGTAAATTTTCAGGTTTATCCACGGGACAAACCATTTTATCCCACTTGGAGGGTCTATTTGTCAACCTCCTCCTTTTTCCAAACTTAACCAAAGTTATAGGATGGTATTTGAGTGTCATTTCTAGGGAACGGCAGCACGGCATCATATAATATTATGTCATCATATGATATCATGTTAAGACGGCAGTCTGGCTTTGCCAAATTTACCATTTAAATATCATATGATGCAATTTGTATGATATCATATGATATCAAAGTCACCTATGGCCAACATCATATGCCGATCCCTAGTCATTTCACATCTGCAAATGTCGACACAAAACTGCAATTTCAGGTTAATTGGCCAACTTCACTTTTTCAGATGTCACTCCTCCTCACCCCCGTTGAACCCCACTAGGAGCCGCTAATCGTTGGAACTGTGTGTGCTGAGGATTGAGGTATGATACTGTAAACTTGAAGTATGAGGTCGACCCCGGGGTCCCGCCCTCCGCCCTCCAGCCTTGCCGATGTCATTATTTCAAAGGTCACGTTCAGGGCGTAGTGGGCGTAGTCGGGTGTAGTATCTATCTATGGGAGAGTCACACAGGAAGCAGGGCATAGTATCGTCCAATTGATAGATAGATAGACAGGCACGCGGGTGCTGGTTGGGTGCGGGCTCCCATATGTCCAGCCGATTCCACCCACTTTAACCGTACTCCCGTACTGCCGATTGCAGTACCTCGCCGTTCCGTTCCTAGAGCAACCTCTGCGTAGCGATCTTTCTGATATTTCTGTTTGAATCTACCAACAAAAACGTGCAGACTGCCTATCCTTCTCTCGTATCTGATCGGATCAAGCACCGGGAGTCTGACGCAAATTGCGATTGCTTGCGAACCCCCAAGTTCATCGATCTAGCAGACATACAATCCGAGCCCTTCCGGGTGCATATTTCGAACATCATGACTGGTCCCCCGCAGGGCGGGCCAGCAGCGCCCAATGTGGGCTTGCATGACGGGGATGTTGTGTGGGGCAAGGTGAAGGGCTTTCCAGCCTGGCCAGGCCAAATCATGCCCCAGCACCTTGGCTCCAAATCGATTCTGGGGGCAAACAAACACGGAGCCGAATTCTTGATTGCTTTCCTGGGAGATTCAAGTTATGGTGAGACACATGGCAGCGCAGCAGTGTTGCTGCAGTTGCAAGTCTAGATTGTGCAGCTTAGCCCATCACACGAGTTTCCTGTTATTGTTCTTGGGTAGTTATTGTTCTTGGGTAGTTGGGTAGTTGGGTAGTTCTTAGGTAGTTCCTGTTATTGTGGCTAGAAGCAAAAACTTACGCACTCATGCGGATTGGGCACCTTTCTGTGCTACCATTCAGTTCTACCATTCAGGCCACATCATCTATTATCTGGTGTGTGTCCATGTCTCATATATGTCAGCTGTCATATCATATGATGTTAACCAAAGGCGAATATGTCATACAAATTGTATCTTATGATATTGTATATAAATGTTAACTTTATCCTAGTCAGACTGCCGGCATCATATGATATCATATGATGACATGATATCATATGATATCATATCGCTGATCCCTACTCATCTATAATCTGATGTGTGTAAGCTTTATGTTCACCCCAAACCTCTCGTATATATCTGGAGGTAAAAAGCTCCCCCACCAAAAAGCTCACCCAAATGTAAAAAGCCCACCCAAACTTCTATTGTATCTTGAGGTAACAAGCTCCCCCACCAAAAGCTCACCCCAAGCTAAAAAGCCCACCCCCCAAAAGCCCATCCCCCAAAACTCTCTTGTATCTTGAGGTAACAAGCTCCCCCACCAAAAGCTCCCCCAAAGCTATAAAGCCCACCCCCAAAAAGCCCATCCCCCAAAACTCTCTTGAGGTAAAAAGCCCCCCACCCAAAGCTCCCCCAAAGGTAACAAGCCCACCCCCGAAAAGCCGATAACCCCAAACTCACCCCAAACCTCTCTTACATCTCAAGGTAAAAAAACATGCAAATTGATACGCCTTGCCACGGTAGTAGATTTCATTGAAAATTGCGTCATCTAAATTTGTGATATTCAGAGGCATGGGTCGAAAACTCAATACATGGGCTTTCTCGATTTGGCTGTTTGGCAAGGAAGAGGAGGGGCTTGAGGTTGAAAGACCCCCCCCCTCCCCCCCCCCCCCCCCCCCCCCCCCCCCCGCCCCCCCCCCCAATTCGCTGCACTGGGGAAGGCTGCTGAGGTTTTGCTTCCGCAGCCCGCTACTGCGCCTGAGCTTGTATTACTCTCATTAATCTCAAACCATAAAACCTACTGAACAAAACCATTTGTGTTCAGCACTTGTTATTTTCAAAATGGATATGATCAAAATGATCTTCATTTTCTCCAACTCTGTTACTTAGTACTTGCACTTGGTTACATAGCTTCAGCCAGCAATTTGCCTGCACACTCTCCACCTCTGTCGCTCAGTACCCAACCATCCCTTGGTCTTCATCTCAAAACTACATGCCATTATGGGGGTGGGGTGGGGTGGGAAGGGAAGGTCAGGGTTGGGGGTGCGGTGGCGGCAACCGATAGTTTCTTTAAGCCCCCCCCCCCCCCCCCCCCCCCCCCCCCCCCCCCCCCCCCCCAAACACCACACCACACTACACCACACACCCACACATCCACCCACACCAACCCTCCCCCTCACTTCGACATTTTCCGTCAGGTTGGTTCGATGCTGGTGATCTGGTACCTTTCTCAGAGTGGTACAACGAAAAAAAGAAACAGAAGTGCAAGCCAAGCAGAGCCAAGGTTGGTTTCATTACATGTGATGCAGTGTGATGTGATGTGATTTACGTGATGTTTGTAGCATTACAGTGTTCACTACACATCACCTAGGTTGGTTTCATTACATGTGATGTGATGAGATTTTATGTGATGTTCGTATTATCGCAGCGATCAGTACACATGGCCAAGGTTGGTATCATTACATGTGATGCAGTGTGATGTGATGTGATGTGATGTGATGATTGTATCATAGCGCTCGCTAAACATGACCTAGGTTGGTTTCATTACATGTGATGTGATGTGATGTGATGTGCAGTGATTTGATGTGATGTTTGTATTATCGCAGCGTTCAGTACACATGGCCAAGGTTGGTATCATTACATGTGATGCAGTGTGATGTGATGTGATGTGATGTGATGTGATGTGATGATTGTATCATAGCGCTCGCTAAACATGACCTAGGTTGGTTTCATTACATGTGATGTGATGTGATGTGCAGTGATTTGATGTGATGTTTGTATTGTCGCAGCGTTCAGTACACATGGCCAAGGTTGGAATCATTACATCTGATGCAGTGAGATGTGATGTGATGTGATCTTTGTATTGAAGGTGATGATAACGCCTGGTGGGGCGTGGTATTTAGGGAACCCGTCGTACGCAGGTAGAGAGCGGTCTTCTACCTCAACTGGACAAGCTACCATCTCGGTTGACAACGACCTGCAACGCTCAGGGCGACTGGAAGGGGAATCGAACCCCCGGCCCTGCATCCTTAAAGCGATTCGGTGTACCACTAGACCAATTGATACGCTGAAAGGGGCTATCTTTGTATTATAGTGTTCACTGAACATGAATACGGTCGATCTCGTTTCTCTTCTTATATTACCACTCTGTAACCATCCATCTTTCCCTGACGATCCCCAGGAGTACAAGAAGGCTGTGGAGGAAGGCAAAGAACACTGGGACAAGAGGGAAGGCCATATGACTGCCAATAGGATACAACCACCAATATTACCACTCTATAACCATCCATCTTTGCCTGACGACCCCCAGGGCTTCAAGAGGGCTGTGCAGGAGGGAAAGGAAATGAGATATGAGGGAGGGCCATGTGACCACCAGTATAATCACTCTGATAACCACCATTAGTATGTAATCACCAATATATCCACCAATATAACCACTCTTATAACCATCCATCTTTCCATTTTTCCATCTTCCCCAGGAGTTCAAGAAGGCTGTGGAGGAGGGCAAGGTACTGTGGGAAAAGAGGGGGGGCCATATAGCCACCAACAGGATACAACCACAACTATTACCACTCTATAACCATCCATCTGTCCCTGATGACCCCCAGGGCTTCAAGAGGGCTGTTGAGGAAGGCAAGGAACTGTGAGTTAAGAGAGGGGGCCATATAACCACCAATATAACCACTTTAATAACCACCAATAGGATGTAACCACCAATAGAATGTCACCACCAATATAACCTCTCTTACAACCATCCATCTTTCCATCTTTCCCAGGAGTTCAAGAAGGCTGTGGAGGAAGGCAAAGAACTGTGGGATAAGAGGGAGGGCCGGACTCCAGAAACCAATCACGATCCCGTTGACTTCATGGACACCAAGACCTGGACGCCCTCTATGATACTGACGGTCGATATGAACGCGCTTGTCATTCCTGCTGCACCCACCGCGGCTGTACTGAAAGCCTGCTCTGGGGGAAAAGCTGTCAACTGGTTGAGGGCTGCCGCACGCTCTATAGATGAGGGTGTACAGGTGAGCTGGGCTTGTGTGGGGTGTGTGATGATCATACCTCAGGGCTTTTTTTCAAATCTGTAGTTTTGTTTCAAATCTGTAGTTTTGTTTCTAGCGCTATGGTTTTCGGCCTCCTCCAAGGACAGCATTCTAATGCTTTTTACAGCTTGTATAGTCTTTTAAAGCTTTGTAAGGCCCTTTAAGGCACACAAAAAAACTTTTTGTGTACACTTGTGTAGCGGTAATTTTGCCAAAACGGGGTCAAAACTAGCGATCGCCATATATAGCGTGGAAAAAAAGCCCCGTCATACCTGGACTCAAGCGAGGGTGCTGACTGTCGGTATGGACGAGCTTGTCATTCCTGCTGCACCCACTGCGGCCACACTGAATGCCTGTTCTGGGAAAAAAGCTGTCAATTGGTTGAGGGCTGCCGCACGCTCTAAAGATGAGGGTGTACAAGTGAGCTGGGCCTGTGTGGGGTGTGATATTTAGACCTGGGCCTAAGCAATGATAAGGACTGTCGGTATGAACGTGCTTGACATTCCCGCTGCACCCACCGTGGCTACACTGAAAGCCTGTTCTGCGGAAAAGCGGTCGAGTGGGTGAGGGCTGCCGCATGCTCAATAGATGAGGGGTGTACAAGTGAGTGGAACGCATGTGATGGTGTGTGGTGATGATTTTGATGATTTTGATGATGATGAGGAATACATTTTTCCTGGTGCCCTACTGGACTCAAAAAATGCCCGCGGCTTGTCAGAGTCAAGGGGGACTTTCAAGTAGGGACCTGCATATCAGATGATGTTGACCAAAGGCGGGTATGATATCATATGATATCATACAAATTGCATCGTACGATGTTGTACATGAATGGTAACTTAAGCCTAGTCAGACTGCCAGCATCATATATCATATGATGACATGATGTCATATGATATCGTATTGCCATTCCCTACTTATCTTGCAGCCCCTTTCAGTGATATACAATGGTCTAGTGGTAGACTAGATCGCTTGAGGGTGAAGAGTCGGGGGTTCGACTCCCCCTTTGGTCGCTCTTAGCGTTGCAGGTCGTTGTCAACCGCGATGGTAGCTTGTCCAGTTGAGGTAGGAGACCGCTCCCCACCCGCGTACGATGGGCTCCCTTAACACCACGCCCCACCAGGCGTTATCATAACCATTACTCATCTTGCTTGCTACCTGGTTGCAACGTACAGCAGGTACCCCTCAGTGAAAGCAGACACTAGACAGACACGAACTCAGACGGTTGGGCAGCATGACACAACCCGCCACCTAAATGTTAGGGGGTAGGGGGTAGGGGGGGGGGGCAGGGGATGGGAGGGGTCTGGGAATGGGGGATGGTGGGGTGGGGATACAAGTAAAGCCATCCGAATTCAGGACAATATGATATTATATTGCCTTTCCCTACTTATCTTGCTTGCAACCCACCACTCAAATGTGAGGGGTGCATGTATGCATGTCTGGGTTGGGAGTTGGGGATGGGGGAGGGGGTGGGGGTGGGTGGGATACAACTGAAGCCATCCAAATTCAGGACAATATGATATTATATTGCCTTTCCCTACTTATGTTGCTTGCAACCTGCCACTTAAATGTGAGGGGTGCATGTGAGGGGTGCATCAATGCATGTCTGAGAGGGGGGGGGGTGGAAGTCTGGGGAGGGTCTGGGAAGGTGGGGGTCTGGGAAGGGTGTGGGAATGGGGGGGGGGGACCTGGGAAGGGGGAGGGATACAACTTAAACCATCAAAATTCAGGACAAACCTAATTTGTGTGACTCATCCCTTATCAGGTCACTAACATGAAGTCAGAGTTTGCCATGAGCCAGCTGTGGTCGATGATGCGTGCTCGCTGCCGAAAGGTAGACCGGAAGAAATTGTACCCGCCCTCGGATGCTGAGGATGAGCCAGAGCGAGATGAGCCACCCAAGGCCCAAGGCCCACCCAAGACCCATGCTAAGGTAGGGGTTAGTCAGCGAATGTTTTCCGCTACATATAACAATCGCTAGTTTTGACCCCATTTTAGCCAAATTGTCGTTATAAATATGTGTTTTTTGTGTGCCCCAAATGGCACTAAAAAGCTACAAAAAGCTGTAAAAAGCCCTTATACGTTGTCCCTGAAGGACGACCAAGCCCCATGCAAAGGTAGGGGGAAGTTAGAACCAACTTAAGTTAGCACCCACTTACCTTAGCCCTTGACCCACCTAGACCCAAGGCCCACCCAAGCCCCATGCAAAGGTAGGGGGAAGTTAGAACCAACTTAAGTTAGCTCCCACTTACCTTAGCCCTTGACCCACCTAGACCCATGCAAAGGTAGGGGGAAGTTAGAACCAACTTAAGTTAGCTCCCACTTACCTTAGCCCTTGACCCACCTAGACCCATGCAAAGGTAGGGGGAAGTTAGAACCAACTTAAGTTAGCTCCCACTTACCTTAGCCCTTGACCCACCTAGACCCATGCCAAGGTAGGGGGAAGTTAGAACCGACTTAAGTTAGCTCCCACTTACCTTAGCCCTTGACCCACCTAGACCCATGCCAAGGTAGGGGGAAGTTAGAACCGACTTAAGTTAGCTCCCACTTACCTTAGCCCTTGACCGGCCTAGACCCATGCAAAGGTAGGGGGAAATTAGAACCAACTTAAGTTAGCTCCCACTTACCTTAGCCCTTGACCCACCTAGACCCATGCAAAGGTAGGGGGAAGTTAGAACCAACTTAAGTTAGCTCCCACTTACCTTAGCCCTTGACCCACCTAGACCCATGCAAAGGTAGGGGGAAGTTAGAACCGACTTAAGTTAGCTCCCACTTACCTTAGCCCTTGACCCACCTAGACCCATGCAAAGGTAGGGGGAAGTTAGAACCAACTTAAGTTAGCTCCCACTTACCTTAGCCCTTGACCCACCTAGACCCATGCAAAGGTAGGGGGAAGTTAGAACCGACTTAAGTTAGCTCCCACTTACCTTAGCCCTTGACCCACCTAGACCCATGCAAAGGTAGGGGGAAGTTAGAACCAACTTAAGTTAGCTCCCACTTACCTTAGCCCTTGACCCACCTAGACCCTAAACCCTGAACCGTTGAATCAAAACCTAACCCGATAAACCCTAAACTCTAAGCCCCATAAAACCGGTATACCTGATAAACTGAGGCCAGGTAACATCCCCCCCATGCAAAAGTAGGGGTAAGACAGGGAATGCTTTCCGCTATATATAGCAATCGCTATTTGTGACCCTATTTTAGCGAAATTATCGCTATACAACAGTTTTTTTGTTGTTGCCCCAAATGGCCCTACAAAGCTACAAAAAGCTATACAAATACCAAGAACGCTGTCCCTGAAGGAGGCCTTTATCCATCAAGCTAGATAAAACCCACTTTCAGGTTTAAAAAAAATCACTGGGGGAAGTAAGCTCCTTTTTGGTGGAGCCCCCAGGGTTACCCATTTGTCTGCTTGCCCAACAAAAAAATTGAAGCCCGACACGTCAGACCAACACGTCACACCCAAGACCCATCCAAAGGTAAGGGTAAGTCAGGGATGTTTTCCCGCTATATATAGCAATTGCTAGTTTTGACCCCCATTTAGCGAAATTATCGCTATAAACGGCTTCAAACTAGTTTTTTTTGTGTGCCCCAAATGGCCCTAAAAAGCTACAAAAAGTATGAAAAGCCTCAAAACGGTGTTCCTGAAGGAGGGTGCAAAAAAACACTGGGGGATGTTAACTCCTTTTCTTGAATCGCGATGCTCAAATGTGCTCTCGTGAGAATCTGTCTGGAAGTAAATAAGTCGTAAAATAGTTATAAAATAGTATAGAATGTTCCGTGTTTTTGTGATTTGAAATGAAACCTGAAAAAGTAGTTAGTGACATACAAACCCACAAACAGTTTTGATTATAACCAACTTCAGTTAGCTTACCTTAACCCTAAACCCGTCTAGACCCTAAACCCTACCCCCTCCCTAAACTCTAAACCGCTGAATCAAAACCTAAACCACTAAACCCTAATCTCTGAACCCCTTCAACCCCGTGAACCCGATAAAGTGAAGTAAGAGGCTAACTACCCACACACCCACACACCCACCCCCACCTCCACCCCCACCCCCATGCTAAGGCATCTATCAAGTCCCGGGCAGCGCTGGATATGCTTGCGGACATTGCGGGTGGGGGGATGTCGGATGCCTTGAAGCTGACGAAGAAGAAAATGAAGAAGCTTAAGCGCCAGAGGGAGACTGAGCGCGAGGGTGGGGAGGACGCACAATCAGCTGGGGAAGCGGCCAGGGAGGAGATGAAGGAGAGGAAGAAGAAGAAGGTTAAAAGAGTGATGTCTATACAGGAGGAGGAGGAGGGTGCCCCCCCCGGGGAGAGTGAGGCAGGGGGGGTGAAAAAGGGGAAGAAGAAGAAGAAAGTCAAGAGGGTGATGGCTATTCAGGAGGAGGACATGGATGAGGAAGAGGGCGCTCCCGCCGGCGGAAGTGAAGCTGGGGAGGTGAGGAGGAAAATAGGCAGGCCCCTGAAGGTGAAGAGCAAGGAGGGGGGGCAAGACAAAGCCGAGGAGGCTGATGAGGGAGAGATGGAGATGGAGAAGGCCTTCGGCAAAGGCGAGGACCCTGAAGATCGACGGCATGCGCTCTACGGGGGAGATTTGTCTGTGGAGCTGAGGGAGGTGGCCAAGCTCCTCCAAAGTGCAGCCAGGGCCCCCTTTTCGATGGACCTGGCGTCCTGGAGGGAGGAAGGCTGCATGGCAGGAGCTGGTTATCTGCGCTTTCGAGAGGCCAGCTTTGAGCTTAGCGCTCTGAACAGGTGGGCAAGGGTGCATGTGTGCAGTGGTTGGTGGTTGGCCCCAGTGTGGGCAAGGGCGCATGTGTGCAGTAGTTGGTGGTTGGCCCAGCGCGAGTGAGCAAAGCGCTCTGAACAGGTGGGCAAGGCTGCATGTGTGCTGTAGGTGGTTGCCCCCAGCCGCGAGCGAGCGAATGAGCTACCCCCCCCCAGGAATTAGCCAAGCACAAGTTGTGCGTTATTGTGTGTGTTTGAGCTTGTGGAAGAGGTGCACTGCAATTGTTTCTCCCCCACCCTTTTATTTTGCTTGAAAGCCCTACCGCAAACCAAATGTGCCCACAGCTTGACGAAGCCAAGGTGGATGTGTAGGTGTATAGGTTGAAGGTGAAGTGCAAGTGTGTGATAGTGTATGTGATTGAGCTTGTGTAAGAGGTGCACTGCAATTTGTTGCAACCCTTTTATTTTGCATAAAAGATCTACTGCACTCCAAATGTGCCCGCAGCTTGGTGAAGCCAAGGGTATAGGTGTATAGGACTATAGGTATGTAGGTTGTAGGTGGAGTGCAAGTGTGCGATAGTATGTACGATTGAGGTTGTTCGAAGAGGTGCACTGGAATTTGTTGGGTCTTCAGCAACCTTTTATTTTGCTTAGAAGCCCTACTGCACTCCAAATGTGCCCGCAGCTTGAGGAAGCCAAGCGGGACGTGTTGGTGTGTACGTGTAAATGTTGAAGATGAAGTGCAAGTGTGCGATAGTGTGTGTGATTGAGCTGGTGTAAGAAGTGCACTGCAATTGTTTGTTGTCTTCCGCACCCTTTATTTTGCTTAAAACCCCAATTGCACTCCAAATGTGTAGGGAGAGGCATCCATCTATATAGAGATAGATCTATATATATCTATATCTATATATATAGATATATATTGGCAAGCTGGATTTTTGAAAATCGGCATAGGGCACCTTCCAAAAATCAAAATCTGGTTTTACAATTATGGCATAGGGCACCATATTATATTGCAGGCACTTCGACTGGATTTTCCGGTGTCTATCTGATGTAACTGCACATGTTGTAGATGTACACAATATATCTATTTGCTATATATAGATCTATATATATATATATTTTTGGGCAATATAGATCTATTTGCCGCCCCCTACAAATGTGCCCGCAGCTTGACGAAGCCAAGGGGGATGTTTAGGTGTGTAGGTTGAAGGTGCAGTGCAAGTGTGCGGTAGTGTGTGTGATCGAACTTGTGTAAGAGGTGTGCTACATTGTTTTGGGGTCTTTCGCACCCTTTCATTTTGCTTGAAAGCCCTACTGCACTCCAAATGTGCCTTCAGTTTGACGAAGGCAAGGGTATAGGTGTATAGGACTATAGGTGTTTAGGTTGTAGGTGGAGTGCAAGTGCAAGTGTGCGATAGTGTGTATGATCGAGCTTGCTCGATGAGGTGCACTGCAATTGTTTGGGTCTTCAGCACCCTTAATTTTGCTTATAGCAATTCAGGGGATGAACTGGACAAACGCTTCGTACTTCGTCGAGAATTGTCGAGAATTGTCGTGAATTCCAGGCCAAATAGTCGAGAATTCTCGGATTTCCAGGCCAAAATTCTCAACAAAGTACGAAGTACGAGTTCTCGCGGAAACGATTTGTCCAGTTCATCCCCTGAATTGCTATAAATGCCCTACTGCAGAGGTGCACTGCAGTCCAGATGTGGCCCCTGCTTGTCGAAGCCAAGGAGGATGTATTGGTGACTAGGTGTAAAGGTGAAGGGCAAGTGTGCGATAGAGTGCACCCTTTATTTTGCTTAAAAGCTGTACTGCAATCCAAATGTGGCCGCAGCTTGGTGAAGCCAAGGGGCACGTTAGGGTGTGTAGGTGTATAGGTTGTAGGTGGAGTGCAAGTGTGCGATATTGTGTGTGATTGAATTATGAAAGGGGTGAACTGCAATTTTTGGGGTCTTCCGTACCCTTTAATTTTGCTTAAATGCTATACTGCAATCCAAAGGTGGCCGCAGCTTGACAAAGCCAAGGAGGACGTATAGGTGTATAGGTTGAAAGTGGAGTGCAGGTGAAAGTGTGTGTGATTGAACTTGTGTAAGAGGTGTGCTGCATTTTGGGGGGGTCTTCCGCACCCTTGTATTTTGCTTAAATGCTCTACTGCAATCCGAATGTGCCCTCAGCTTGATGAAGCAAGCGGGATGTATAGGTGTATAGGTTGAAGATGAAGTGCAAGTGCGCGATAGTGTGTGTGATTGAGCTTGTGTGAGATGTGCACTGCATTGTTTTGGATCTTCCGCACCCTTTTATTTGTCTTTAAACTGTGCAATCTGAGTGTATTAGGATGCTGCCATCACCCCCTAACCATTGTGTTTCCTTAATGCCTTCAGGCGAATCAGCTCCTGCAACCCGCAACCCTGCCTGCAAGCCCCCCCCCCCCCCCCCCCCCCCCCCCCCACCGCCATCACCACCATCACCACCACATCACTCCTAAACCATTGTGCTTTCATAATGCCCTTAAGGCGAATCAGTTCCTGCAAACCAGAAAACTACCTTCAACAAGACAAACTCCAGTGTCCCCCCCTCCCCTCCCCCCCCCACACACACACACACCAACAACACTACCACCACCACCACCACCACCATCACCATCACCACACCATTGTGCTTCCTTAATGCCAGCAAAACTGCCTGCAAGTAACTCTCCCCCCACCCACGCCACCCACCCCCCACCCCCAACCAACCAACCATAGTGTTTCCTTAATGTCCTTAAGGCGAATCAGCTCCTGCAGCCCGGGAAACTACCTTTAAAAATAACGAATCCAGAGCCCCCCCCCCCCCCCCCCCTAACCACAGTGCTTCCTTGTTTCCCGCAGTCCTGACGAGAGTGTTCCTCGAGAAATAGGAATGGTACTTCCGTGGTGCGCTTGAGACGCTTGGCGCCATACCCACAGCTGTTGAGGTGGACCAGCTCCTGCAGCCCGCAAAACTACCCGCAAGCAACTCTCCCTCCCCCCACCCCAACCAGCAGCCCCACCACTACCCACCCACCCACCCATAGTGTTTCCTTAATGCCATAGTGTTTCCTTAATGCCCTTTAAATCAATCAGCTCCTGCAACCTGCAAACCTGCCAGCAAGCAACTCCCCCCCCCCCCCCCACCACCACCACCACCCACCACCACCACCACCACAACCACCACAACCACAACCATCACCACTTAACCATTGTGCCCACTGTTAATGCCCGCAGTCCTCACCAAGGCGTTCCTCAACCCTTCAGGCAAATCAGCTCCTGCAGCCTAGAAAACTACCTTGAACACTGTTTAACAAGAAAACAATCCAGAGCCCACCCCACCCCACCACCCACCCATCCACCATCCTAACCACAGTGTTTTTCTTATTGCCTGCAGTCCTGACGAGGGTGTTCCTCAAGAAATAGGAATGGTGCTCCGAGGTGCGCTTGAGACGCTCGGCGCCATACCCACAGCTGTTGAGGCCGACCAGCTGCTGCAGCGCGCAAAAGTGCCCGCAAGCGCATCTCCAGGAGCACGGGCTCCTCGGCGTCCTAACACTGGTCTTGCAATGAAGAAGCTAGTCAAGTCCAGGCTTTTGAAGGGAAACAAGGTTGAGAAGGCTTGCGACGATGATGATGATAGCAGTTCTGAGGGCTCTGACACAGAGAGTGATGGCGGCAGGCAAGTGGAAGATTTTGTATTTATATTCAAAGGATTTCCACCGTATAAGGTAGGACCCCAGGCGTCCCAGTACAGTTCTCGCTGTGAAGAAACTGGTCAAGTCACAGCCACTGAGGGGGTGCCACCCCGGGGAGAGATTGTGGAAGGCAAGTGGAAGAGTTTTTTATTATTTGTATTGAAAGGATTTTCAGCCTAAAAGGTAGGACTTCAGGCCCCCCAGTATAGGTCTTGCTGTGAAGAAGCTGGTCATGTCACTGTCACTGATTGGGTTTTCAACCCCGAGAGTGATGGCAGCAGGCAAGTGGAAGAGTTTTTTGTATTTATATTGAAAGGATTTCTACCTTTTTCCAAGGTAGGACCCCAGGCGTCCCAGCACAGGTCTTGCTGTGAAGAAGCTAGTCAAGTCCAGGCCTTTGAAGGGGAACAAGATTGAGAAGGCTAGCGACGATGACGATGATAGCAGTTCTGAGGGCTCTGACACAGAGAGTGATGGCGGCAGGCAAGTGGAAGAGTTTTTTGTATTTATATTGAAAGGATTTCTACCTTACAAGGTAGGACCCCAGGCGTCCCAGTACAGGTCTTGCTGTGTAGAAGCTGGTCAAGCCACAGCCACTGAAGGGCTTTCACCCCACTCCAGGGAGAGATTGTGGAAGGCAAGTGGAAGATTTTTTTTATTTCTATTCAAAGTATTTGCAGCCTAAAAGGTATGACCCATGGCGACTCAGTACAAGTCTTGCTGTGAAGAAGCTAGTCAAGCTATTAAAAAACAAATCTCTTTGGACCTCAAACTGAAACTTAAACTCAAACAACGACCTCAACCTGGACCAACCTGCAGGGTGCCTGCTCTGAAGGTGAAAACGGCATCTAAACTTAGCAAACTTTGGGGCCCAACCTCAACCTCAACCTCAACCACAACCTAAACCTAAACCTAAACCTCAAACCTGGACCAACCTGCAGGGTGCCTGCTCTGAGGGTGAAAACGGTTTCTAAACTAAGCAAACTTTGGGGCCCAACCTCAACCTCAACCTCAACCACAACCTAAACCTAAACCTAAACTTAAACCTCAAACCTGGACCTGCCTGCAGGTTGCCTGCTCTGAAGGTGAAGACGGCAGCTGTCAAGAGGAGCAAGGGGGTAGGTGACTAAGTCCAAGACTGCGCTGTAGGCACGTGCATGGGTTTGGGTGAGATGGTATGATTGTGAGATGCCGAGCTGTCAAGAGGAGCAAGGGGGTAGGTGACTAAGTTGATATTTGGTTTGGCTCAATAGCCAGTCAGGAGAGCTACCTAGAAGCTGTTGCTCATAGTTGAAAAATAGCCATGGGTAGGTGACTAAGTCCATGACTGTGATGTAGACACATGCATGGGTTTGGGTGAGATGGTATGATTGTGAGACTGCATGATTGTGAGATGGTATGATTGTAAGATGGTATGTACTGTGCCCCTTTACTGGATGGGACCCCCCCCCCCCCCCCCACCCCACCACCACCACCACCACCACCACCACCACTCCTCCTCTGACCCTATTCATGTTATACCCCCCCCCCCCCCCCCCCCCCCCCCCACACACACACACGCACACACACACGTATACACCCTCTTCATGTTATAAACTCCTCCCATTCCAGCCACCCATGCCCCACCCCACCCACCCCCATCCACCCCACCCACCTTCCATGTTCTCCCCCTCACCCCAACCCAACCCATTCCTCTCTCACCCTCTTCATGTTCTAACCCCTCCCCTCCCCCCCCCCCCACACACACACACCCTCCTCATTTTCGAACCCCTCCCTCCCCCCCCTTTACCACTGCCACCTCCTGCCTTGCTAACCCGCTCCCCCCTTTGCCACTGCCACCTCCTGTGTTTATGCGATGCTCAGCCTGCATCCCCTGATCGCAAGCCGATCATGGTCGATGTTCCCTTTGTGAAGTACGCTGACAAGCCATGCCTGGCAACCAAACAGGCGTTCATGGTGGAGTACCAAAAATACTTGGGAGAGACAGGTACGTCTGTCTGTCTTGTAGTGGGGGATCTGTCGATGGTAGAGTACCAAAACTACTTGGGAGAGACAGGTGTGTGTGCCCCCTTGACACCACGCCCCTGTACACAACGCCAGGCGTTCTTTTTTCTTTTCTTTTTCTAAGTCTGTCTTTTTTGTGGTGGGGGGTCTGTCTATGATGGAGTACCAAAAGTACTTGGGAGAGACAGGTATGTCTTCTGGTGGGGGATCTGTCTATGGTGGAGTACCAGAAGAACTTGGGAGAGACAGGTACGTCTGTCTGTCTTGTGGTGGGGGATCTGTCTATGGTGGAGTACCAGAAGAACTTGGGAGAGACAGGTACGTCTGTCTGTCTTGTGGTGGGGGATCTGTCTATGGTGGGGTACCAGAAGAACTTGGGAAAGACAGGTACGTCTGTCTGTCTTGTGGTGGGGGATCTGTCTATGGTGGGGTACCAGAAGAATTTGGGAGAGACAGGTACGTCTGTCTGTCTTGTGGTGGGGGATCTGTCTATGGTGGGGTACCAGAAGTACTTGGGAGAGACAGGTACGTCTGTCTGTCTTGTGGTGGGGGATCTGTCTATGGTGGGGTACCAGAAGTACTTGGGAGAGACAGGTACGTCTGTCTACCTTCATCCTACCTACCCTCCCTCACAGGAGCTCTACCATTGAGCCATTTGTTGCCAATCCCCAAAATGGCTTTGAGTATCATTTCCGTACCGCCTTTGTGCTGGTGGCTTTGAGTGTCATTTCTGCACCGCCTTGGTGCTGGTGGTTTTAGATGATAATTTCCGAACTGCCTTTGTCCTACTTGCTATGAAGGGATGAGCAAAACCACCACCACCACCACTGCAAGCACCAGCACCAACACCAACACTTCCACACCACCACACCACCACCCACCGCCACCCGCCACCGCCACTAGACCCCTTAGATAAGCCTCAATCACCAAACCCCAAAGTGACGGGCTATGATCTTGATTTCTACACCATCTTCTTGCTGGTGGCTATGAAGAGAAGAGCAAAACCACCACCACCACCACCACCACCACTACCACCACTTCCACCCCCCCCCCCCCCACCCACCCACCCTTACCAGCACTTCCACACTCAAATAAGCCTCAACCGCCAATCCCTAAATTGGCCGACTATGATTATGATTTCAACACCATCTTCGTGCTGGTGGCTATGGGTGTCATTTCTGTACCGCAATTGTGCTGGCGGTACCACCTTTGTCCTGGTGGCTAAGAAGAGAAGAGCAAAACCACCACCACCACCTCTACCGCCACAACCAACACCACCAGCGACACCAACTCCCAATCCCCACCAACCCCAACCCCTCAGATAAGCCTCAACTGCCAATCCCCAAAGTGACAGGCTATGATTATGATTTCTACACTATCTTCATTTTGGTGTCTTAGAAAGGAGGAGCAAAACCACCACCACTTCCCCCCCCCCCCCCCCCCCCCCCCCCCCCCCCCCCCAAATCCAACCCTCAGATAAGCCCCAACCGCCAATCCCCAAAGTGGCGGGCTATGATTATGATTTCTACACCATCTTCATGCTGGTGGCTAAGAAGGGAGGCGGCAAGTGTGTGACTGCCCAGGGGAAGTGGCGCATGATTGCCCTCAAGTGGAAGGAAGACCTCAGAGTCTGCTCCAATGTTGGCAAGGTGTGTGTGATTATTCATGGCTATTTCAAGCTGTATCAGACTTTCATGGCTATTTCAGGCTGTATCAGACTTTCATGGCTATTTCAGGCTATTTGGGTCCGTCTGGCTATTTCAGACTTGTCAAGGCTATGGCAGGCTATTTCAGACTGTTTCCAGCTATTTCAGGCTATCATCCGCTAATTTACGGCAATTGAAGGTGAAGGCAAAAGTGGCGCATGATTGCCCTCAAGTGGAAGGAAGACCACAGGGGCAATTCCAATGTCGGCAATGTATACTGAGCTATTTCGGGCCATCTCAGGCTATATTTGGGCTATTTCAGGCTCTATCAGGGCTATTCCGGGCCATCTCAGGGCTATTTCAGGCCCTATCAGGGCTACTTCTGGCCATTGCAGGCCATATTTGGGCTATTCAGGCTATTTCAGGCTCTATCAGGGCTATTTCAGGCCATTTCAGGCTATATCTGGGCTATTCCATGCTATTTTTAGTCTGTTTCAGACTATTTCCTCCTACCCCCAACCCCAACCCCCACCACCCCAACACAGAAATTAAAGTTGGCCTACAAGAAGACTCTGCTGCTTGGCTTCAAGAACTTTATCAGGACCCCAACCCCCAATTTTCACCCCCCCTAACACCCAACGCCAACCCAACTACCCCAACACAGAAAATAGAGTCGTCATACAAGAAGACTCTGCTGCTTGGTTTTGAGGACTACATATCAGGACCCCCAATCCCCGCCCCCCCCCCCCCCCCCCCCCCCCAACACAGAAAATATAGTCGACTTACAACAATACTGTTTTGCTTGGTTAAAGAACTTTATCAAGACCCCCAACCCCCAATTTACAAACACCCCTAATCCACCACCACCCACCTCCCCCATCCCCACCAACCCAACGCAGAAAATAAAGTCGGCCTACAAGAAGACTCTGCTGCTTGGCTTCAAGAACTTTATCAGGACCCCCCCCCCCCCCCCCCCCAACACCCCAACACCCCAACACCCCAACACCCCCCAATACCTTCCCCCAATACCTTCCCCCAACACCCACCCCCCCACCACCTCCAACACAGAAAATATAGTTGACTTACAACAAGACTGTTTTGCTTGGTTAAAGAACTTTATCAAGACCCCCAACCCCTAACCCCAACCCCCAAATTCCGAACACCCCTAATCCCCAACCCCCCATCAACCCCCCCAACACAGAAAATAGAGTCGGCCTTGAAGAAGACTCTGCTGCTTGGCTTTGAGGACTCTATCAGGACCCCCAACCCCCAATTTCCACACCCCGCTAACACCCAACCCCAACCCCAATCCCAACCACCCCCACACCCACCACCCCCAACACAGAAAATAGAGTCTGCCTACAAGAAGACTCTGCTGCTTGGCTTCGAGGACTCTATCAGCAAAGGAGCTCCATCTCACATGGTGAAGGTAACATTGTTTTTGTCAACGACTATTTTAGCCTCATAAGAGCCCCTTTCAGTGATATACAATGGTCTAGTGGTAGACCAAATCGCTTGAGGATGAAGAGTCGGGGGTTCGACTCCCCCTTCGGCCGCTCTTCGCGTTGCAGGTCGTTGTCAGCCGCGATGGTTGCTTGTCCAGTTGAGGTAGGAGAGGCTCCATCTCACATGGTGAAGGTAACATTCTCATTGGCATCGACTATTTTTGTCTTGATTATTTTTGTCAATGACTGTTTTTGTCAATGATTATTTTTGTCAATGACTATTTTTGTCTTGATTTGATAACACACTACAACACACTACGACACATGGCAACACATGAAAACACACTACGACACACTGCGATGCACTACGACACACTACGACACACTACGACACACTACAACACACTACGACACATGGCAACACATGAAAACACACTACGACACACTACGATGCACTACAACACACTACGACACACTACGACACACTACGACACACTACAACACACTACATGGCAACACATGACAACACACTACAACACACTACTCTACACTACAACACACTACGACACACTACTCTACACTACTCTACACTACTCTACACTACGACACATGGCAACACATGACAACACACTTCAACACACTACTCAACACTACTCTACACTACTCTACACTACGACACACTACAACACACTGCGACACACTACTCTACACTTCGACACACTACGACACACTACTCTACACTACAACACACTACGACACACTACTCTACACTACTCTACACTACTCTACACTACGACACATGGCAACACATGAAAACACACTACGACACACTACTCAACACTACGACACACTACTCTACACTACGACACACTCCGACACACTGCGACACACTACTCTACACTTCGACACACTACGACACACTACTCTACACTACGACACACTTTGACACAGTAATCTACACTACGACATACTACGACACACTACAACACACTACGACACACTACGACACACTACGACACACCACTCTACACTACAACACACTACGACACACTACTTTACACTACGACACACTACTCTACACTACTCTACACTACGACACACTACGACACACTGCGACACACTACTCTACACTTCGACACACTACGACACACTACTCTACACTACGACACACTTTGACACACTAATCTACACTGCGACACACTACGACACACTATAACATACTACGACACATGGCAACACATGACAACACACTACGACACACTACGACACACTACGACACACTGCGTCACACTACAACACACTACGACACACTACGGCACACTACGACACACTACGACACACTACGACACACTATGACACACTACGACACACTACTACACACTACAACACACTACGACACCCTACGACACACTATGACACACTACGACACACTATGACACACTACGACACACTACGACACACTACGACACATGGCAACACTCGGCAACACACTACTCTACACTACGCCACACTTCAACGCACTACTCCACACTACAACACCCACAGGCAGAGAAGCGGGACAAAAATGGAACCCTGGTTTTTGAAGAAAAGAAGGAGGACAGTGACGATGAGCAGAAGAATATGTCACGACCAGTGGGAAAGAAGACTGCACAACCCAAACAGCAGCCTTCTGATGAGCGCAAGAAAGGCTGGTTGAAGGTGGGTGGTGGGTGGGTGAGGGGGTGAGAGGGGGAAGATAAGCCTAGCACCATGGAGACTGCACAACCCAAACCGCAGCCATCTGAAGAGCGCAAGAAAGGCTGGTTGAAGGTGGGTGGTGTGTGAGGGTGGTGTGTGTGTGTTTGGGGGGGGGGGGGGGGGGGGGGAGGAGGAGGAGGGGAGGACAAGCCTAGCACCATGAAGACTGCACAAACCCAACCACAGCCATCTGATGAGCGCAAGAAAGGCTGGTTGAAGGTGGGTGGTGGGTGGGTGAGGGTTGGTGTGTGGGTGTGGGGAGGGGGGGGGGGGGGAACAAGCCTAGCACCGTGAAGACTGCACAACCCAAATCGCAGCCATCTGATGAGCGCAAGAGAGGCTGGTTTGAAGGTGGGTGGTGTGTGTGCATGGGTGGGTGTGGGGAGGGGGGGGGGGGGGGACAAGCCTAGCACTGTGACTACTGCACAGCCTAAACTGAAGAGCGCAAAATCGGGTAGGGTAGGGGTGGGGGTGGGCAGCACTCAAATCCCCAACTTCAGGAGCCTGATCACCGCACCGTGGAAATCAACCTCCCCCTGGTCCCAAAGCTCCATACAGTCACAGTCACAGAACCAGTCACAGTCGTAGTCACACAACCAGTCACAGTCATAGTCACAGACATAGTCACAGCCACAGTCACAGTGCCAGTCACAGTCACATTCAAAGAACCAGTCACAGTCACAGTCACAGTCATAGTCACAGACATAGTAACAGTCACAGAACCAGTCACAGCCACAGTCACAATCAGTCACAGTCAGTCACAAAACCAGTCACAGACACATAGCGAGTCACAGTTACAGAACCAGTCCCAGTCACATAACCAGTCACGTTCACAGTCACAGAACCAGTCACAGCCACAGTCACAGTCACAAAACCAGTCACAGTCACAGTCAGTAACAGAACCAGTCACAGTAACATTCACATAACCAGTCACAGTCACAGTCACAAAACCAGTCACAGTCACAGAATAAGTCACAGTCACAGTCACAGTCACATAACCATTCACAGTCACAAAACCAGTCACAGTAACATTCACATAACCAGTCACAGTCACAGTCACATAACCAGTCAAAGTCACAGAACCAGTCAGACACAGTCAGTCACAGTCACAGAACCAGCAACAAGTCCAAGGTAGAAGCCAGTGCAAATGGAATGTGGGAGTGTTTTTTTACGGGAGGAAACCTATTTCGAATTTGTAACCATACAAGCATAGGTTTGGCAATATAAGTGTTCTTAAAACATCAACATCAACATTAACATTAAAACATCAACATCAACATTAACCATACAAACGTGTGCGTTTACATAGGTTTGGCAATATAAGTGTTCATAAAACATCAACTCGAAAACATCCAAAACATTCAAATATGGACTTGAAAGCTTTAAAACATCGACTCCAAAACATTATAACCTAAAAGCATCCAAAACATTAAAACATCGACTCCAAAACATGAAACATCAGCTTGAAAGCATTAAAACATAAAAGCATCCATAACATTCAAACATCAAAAACATTTTAACATTGACTTGAAAGCATCCTAAAACACAAAACATTCCTCTTGGGCACTTGAGCACTAAGCTAGAATTACCAGACAGAGTGTACCAGGGTACTCATCTGGGAACAAGTCCTATGCAGTGCGCAAGCAACGCGGAAACCGATTCGGTGTCTTCTTCATTACTTGGTTCTTCCCCGACATTACTTGAACTTCCTTCAATATGATCCAGGTTTAATGCCGCAAGTGGTAATCGCTCATACCTTAACTGCCTAAGAATTGGGTTAAGCAAGCGGCCCCCTAAGGAAGGGGACCACACACACACGCACACGCACACACCAGTTCCCCCCTCACACCCCATTCCCCCCTCCCCATGAAGGACTCAGACGACTTGATGGATGAAGACAACAAAAAGCCCCACCTAAGAATTGGGTTAAGCAAGCGGCCCCCTAAGGAAGGGGCCCACTCTATCTGAAAGAAACTTGCAGTAGGCCTTTACTACCTGAGTCATCTTTACTTTTAGCTGTCTAACTTGTTGGAGAGTGTTGACAACGGAACGATCAGTCGGACAAACAGACAACAGGCTGAATCTGGGAGGAGGGGGGGCCCAAAACTGGAGCCAGTGAGACCAAAGAAGAAAACAAGAAGACGAAGACCAAAACAAAACACTAAGGCCAAAAATCAGAAAATACCAAAGGACAGGAATGATCTTGATATACCTAACATACCAGAACATACAAAAGGAGACTTGTGCCTCCCCCCCCCCCCCCCCCCCCCCCCCCCACACACACACACAAGCCCTTATCTCCGCCCCCATGCCTTGCTCGCCTCTCCCCCCCACCCGACACACAACACCCCCCTAGTATCCCCCCCCCCCCCCCCCCCCCCCCCCCACACACACAAGCCCTTATCTCCGCCCCCATGCCTTGCTCGCCCTCGTCCCCCCCACCCGACACAAACACCCCCCCTAGTATCCCCCCCCCCCCCCCCCCCCCCCCCACACACAAGCCCTTATCTCCGCCCCCATGCCTTGCTCGCCCTCTCCCCCCACCCGACACAAACACACACCCTAGTATCCCCCCCCCCCCCCCCCCCCCCACACACACACACAAGCCCTTATCTCCGCCCCATGCCTTGCTCGCCCTCTCACCCCCACCCGACACAAACACACACCCTAGTATCCCCCTCCTCCCCTCCCCTCTGAAGGACTTTGACGACCTAATGGATGAAGACGAAAATAAGCTCCCACACACCACACCACACCATACCCAGCCATTATCTCTGCCCCCATGCCTTGCCCCCCTCTCACCCAAGCCCCCCCTTTCAGGACTTAAACGACTTGATGGATGAAGACGACACTAAGCCTGCCGCCATCCAGCGCCCATCCTCACACCCCAATCCCCCCCCCCCCCTTTCAGGATTTAAACCGACTTGATGGATGAAGACGACACTTAGCCGCCGCCATCCAGTGCCCATCCTCACACACAATCCCCCCCCCCCACACACAATCCCCCACACACACGCACCCCCTCACACACACACACCAGTCCCCCCCCCCCCCCCCCCCCCTCCCCCTCCCCCTCCCCCCTTACCCCCCCTCTCCCCCACTCCCCTTTGAAGGACTTTGACGACTTGATGGATGAAGATGACACTAAGCCCGCTGCCGTCCAGCGCCAATCCTCCATGTCGTACAAGCCAGTTGCAGACAAGCGCGCCCAACCATCCTCACAACCTTCAAAAGCTGGCAGGGCCCGGACAAGGATACTCATCTTCTACCCCTCCGTAAGTACATGCCGCTGCCGCTGCTGATGCTGATGATGCTGATGATTATTAAATTCATTGCTAACATAATGGCATGCAATACAAGCCAGTTGCTGACAAGCGCGCTCTGCCATCCTCACAACCATCAAAAGCTAGCAGGGCCCAGACAAGAATTCTCATCTTCTACCCCTCCGTAAGTACATGCTGCTGCTGATGATGATGGTTATTAAAAATAAATAAATAAAATCTTAACTTCTAAGATATGTCACAATGACTCTTCTAAGGACGTGGGGATGGTTATTAAATTCATTGATGACATAATGTCCATCCTCCATGTCGTACAAGCCAGTTGCCTACAAGCGTGCCCCCCCCCCCCCCCCCCCCCCCCCCCCCCCAACACACACACACACACCTTCATCACCCACCCACCTTTTTGAGCAAGGAACAAGCATGCCCACTGCGGCAGCCGTGGTGCATGCCCTCCATCATCACCACTACCATCACCGATCACCCACACCAACATTACCAATCATTTTATGCTATTGCCCCCTACTACAACCGCGCCTGATCTTGCCCCCCCCCCCCCCCCCCCGCCATCAGAGCAGGGAGCAAGCATGCCCACTGCAGCAGCTGTGGTGCATGCACTCCATCACCACCACTATCATCACCACCACCATCACCACCATCATTCATCACCATCATGGTATGCTATTTGCCCCTTACTACACCGCCCCTGAACTTGGCCCCCCCGCCCCCCGCCCCCCTGCCCTGTGGCAGCTGTGGTGCTTGCCCTCTCATCACCACCACTACCATCACCACCATCACCACCACCATCATCATCACCATCATTGTATGCTATTGCCCCCTACTGCACCGCCCTGACCCTCCCCCCCCCACAACCCCGCCCACTGAGCAGGGCACAAGCATGCCCACTGCAGCAGCCATGGTGCATGCCCTCCACAACCACCGCCATAATCACCACCATCACCATAATCACACCCTCATTTTCAGAAGGAAGCAAGCATGTCCACTGCAGCAGCCATGTTGCATGCCCTCTATCACCTACACCATTGTCACCCCCACCCCCACCCTCATCACCAACACCTTCTGAGCAAAGTAAAGGCATGCCCACTGCGGCAGCTGTGGTGCAGCGGGCATGCCCTCCATCACCATCACCAACCATCACCACCATCACCACCACCACCATCATCACCATCTTTGTATGCTATTGCCCCTTACTTCACCGCCCCTGAACTTGCCCCCCCCCCCCCCCCCCCCCCCCCCCCCCCCCCGGCCCCCCTCCCTGTGGCAGCTGTGGTGCATGCCCTCCATCATCACCACCACCATCCACCACCAACCATCATCACCATCATCCACCATCATTGTATGCTATTGCCCCTACTGCACCGCCCTGACCCTCCCCGCGCCCACCCCTGCCCTCAGAGCAGGGAAAAGCATGCCCACTGCGGCAGCCATGGTGCATGCCCTCCATCATCACCACCATTATCACCACCACTCCCACCCTGATCACCCCCTCCTTTTCAGCAGGGAGCAAGCATGCCCACTGCAGCAGCCATGTTTCATGCCCTCAATCACCAACACCATGATCACCACCACTCTCACCCTCATCACCACCACCTTCTGAGCAGGGCACAAGCATGCCCACTGCAGCAGCTGTGGTCCATGCCCTGAAACGCTTTGGAGTCTCCGACAAGGAAAGTGTGGAAATAAACAACACAAGGTCCATTCTGATGGTCGATTTCAGGTATGAGCCGAGTGCAATGACCTCATGGGCACCGTCATAGTAGGTGAATAGTACAAGTGGGGGAAAATCAGAACAAGAAGGAAATCAACAGTACAAGTGGGAAGTAAACAGTACAAGTGGAAAATCAACAGTACAAGTGGGAAATCAACAGTACAAGTGGGGAATAATCAGTACAAGTAGGAAATCAACAGTACAAGTAGGAAATCAACAGTACAAGTGGGAAATCAACAGTACAAGTTAAGAATAATCAGTACAAGTAGGAAATCAACAGTACAAGTGGAAGGTAAACAGTACAAGTGGGAAATCAACAGTACAAGTTGGGAAATCAACATTACAAGTAGGAAATCAACAGTACAATTGAAGAATAATCAGTACAAGTAGGAAATCAACAGTACAAGTAGGAAATCAACAGTACATGTTGGAAATCTACAGTACAAGTAGGAAATCAACAATACAAGTGGGAAATCAACAGTACAAGTGGGGAATAATCAGTACAAGTAGGAAATCAACAGTACAAGTGGGGAATAATCAGTACACGTAGGAAATCAACAGTACAAGTGGGAAATCAACAGTACAAGTTGGGAATAATCAGTACAAGTAGGAAATCAACAGTACAAGTAGAAAATCAGCAGTACAAGTGGGAAATCAACAGTTGGCCTGGACAGTGGTGAGTAGTCCCCCCCCCCCTTGTAAATAACAAAGCACTCACAATGTTAGTGCGTGTACCATGTGTCCCTGTGATGGACAGTGGTGGACAATGGTGGTGGTGGTGGTGGCGGTGGGGGTGTACATTAGTGGTGGACAGTGTATGTGTGTTTGTGTGTGTGGTGGTGGTGGTGGGGGTGTACATTAGTGGTGGACAGTGTTTGTGTGTTTGTGTGTGTGGTGCTGGTGCTGGTGCTGGTGGTGGTGGTGGGGGGGGTGACAGTGGTTGGCCTGGACAGTGGTGAGTAGTGCTGTGGTGTGTGTGTGTGTGGTGTGTGTGTGTGTGTGTGTGTGTGTGGGGGGGGGGGGGGCAGCGGTTGGCCTGGACAGTGGTGGTGGTTGGGGTGGACAGTAGTGGTGGAAAGTGGGTGTACCATGTGTCCATATGATGGACAGTGATGAGGTTCAGGTTGCTTCTGCGTTCCCAAACGTGGTTCCTCCTTCGTACAAAACAAATCTATCACAATGTAGTGAGTATGCCGAGTGACCTTATGCTGGACAGTGATGACGACCTGTCTGTCTCTGCATTCTCGGAGTGTTGTCCCCCCCCTCCCCCCCCCCCCTATAAACAACAAATCACTCACAATTTATTGATTGTGCCATGTTTCTCAATGCCGTAAGGTGTAAAGGACCAGGCTGCCTCTGCATTCTCGATCAGTGTTCCCCCCAATAAATTACACCGCAACCTAAATTGCCTTGCTAATATCTTGCTCAAACAACTCAATTTTAGTGCGAAGGATAATAGAATGTCGCAAGGAAGCCGAATGTATGATCAAATTGTCATAAAACGGCGTTTTTTTAAATCATTTTTTCCCCAGGTCTTTTTGTACTTCGTACCGCAATGTACTATGCTTATATGTTGGCCAAACATGAATTCCTTACATGTCATAGAATTTCAAAAGGAATCCGAATGTGCAATAATACAAATGAGATTTGGAGAATTGTGATTTTTTGTCAACAAATCACTCACAATTTAGTGATTGTGCCATGTATCTTCATGCTGTTAGGTGTTAAGGACCAGGCTGCCTCTGCATTTTCAAGCGTAGTCCCCCCCCCCCCCCCACCCCACCCCACCCCCACCCCCACCCCCCCCCCTTTGTAAA
>CM039464.1:3569851-3699851 GCA_022414725.1 Microglena sp. YARC
TGCAGCTGTAATCTTTGGGCTCAGCTCAGTCGTTGGCTAACGGATCTGGGTGGAAGCTTCTATGCGTAGCCCAAAAAATAAGCAATGTAGGGTGGTGTGGTGTGTACCCCATGAAAAATAGCTGAAGTTCGAATGATGGCAAATGGTTTGAAACTGAAGTTAGTTACCCGGTACAAGGCTCCAGCCAACAACTTGTCACTGGTTCTTGTCTGTGTGTGGCGTGTGTGTGTGGTGGTGATACTACTACACTAATTAAAGTACGCTCAAGCCAAGTCAGAGGAAAGGGTGGGTGCTGCTGGGTGGGTGTGTAGGTGGGTGGGTGGCGTGTGTGTGTGGTGGTGATACTACTACACTGATTACAGTACGCTCAAGCCAAGTCAGAGGAAAGGGTCTACGGCATTTACATAGATAATTCAGAGCAAATCATTTTCTTATCAATCAACTGCTACATGGGCGTTTTTATTGCATATCAATGTCTGTCCCTTAGCCGTTCTTGTCTTTTTCTTTGGTCTTTTCTCCTTGGTCACAAAGGGCTAGGTTTTATCAGTTGCGCCTTTTCCTGGTTCCCCCTTGTGTGAAAACAAAAATCTTCTCTGTCAACTACTGGCACATTACTGAACCAGGGTTGTCCATGACGTCGCAGACGCCAAGTTGAAGGGAGGACGGTGGCTGTAAAATTGGTTGCCTATCAGTGTGAGACACAGAGCTGGGGATCCTCCTAAACAACCCTGAACTAAACCCCCTGAATATTTATTTAAAGGGATTTATTTTGAGAAATATTCCAACAAATGTAAAATGGCAAGTGCCAACACAGGCCAACCCAAGGTGAAAAGCAGACAAATATATTGTCTATCTTGTTGCTTCCCAAGGCTTCCTTGCAGTTCTCCTATTTCCCTGAACTCGACCTGTTCGTGGCCGTCCTTATGCCGTTCCTGCCTTCTTCTGACTTTTCCCCTTGGTTTTACCAGATGCACCTAATCCTGTTTCCCCCCTTGTAAAACAAGAAAAGGGTGACAAGAAAAGGGACAAAGAAAGAAGGGGACAGGAAACAAACAAACCAGAGGGACAAAGAGGAAGGTAGCCAATACTTTGCACTGGCCGGGAACGCGTGCCCTTTTACTCGCTGTGGGCATCAATACCTAACAATTTTGCTCTGTACTGGGGTCGAGTCATTCATTCTAGTACGGGCATAGCTGATGGGCATCGCATTTATTCCTGCTTCGATGTGGCTTCTTTGCAGTAGCTACTCTTGGCTTGATGAGTGGGTGGGTGGGTAGGGGAATGGTCCATGCTGCGCTCAATATGCTCCCTGGATGCTCTTTCCCCCTGCCCTCTCTCTTCAGGCAAATCTGACAGGCATCGCATTGATTCCTACAACACTGAGACCGTTTTGCAGGAATCAAGCTGCTCTTGGGGGGAGTGTGTGTGTGTTGTGTGTGTGTGTGTGTGTGTGTGTGTGTGTGTGTGTGGGGGGGGGGGGGGGGGGGGGGGAGGGGCATACATGCATGGGGGTGGTTGGTAATGGTGTTGCATGCACATGTGTGTTGTGTCCATCGGCCGCTCAAGTGTGGTGGGGATGATCATGGCAACACGGCACGATGTCAAGCCACATATCGTAATGTGAATGGGGATGGAAATACCAGTATGTATTTTTTGCATTGGGCACATTCAACCCTCCCAAACTCATCTTATTGTCTCTTTTTGTCTTCAAAAAATAAAACAGGTTGTGTGTTTCATCCAACATTTATTTGAGGGGGGGGGGGGGGGGGCAGGGGGGGGGGATAAGGAGCCCAAGGAGGAGCAGGATATATAAGGTGGGGACGCAACTGTTACAATTTGTATTTCATGACAGCTTTGGGTGGATGGAAAGAGTTACAATACAATCATCTGTGTTACATAGAAGCGCAAGTATATCATGGCGTACTATTCCAGACTCAATGGGGGGGGGGGGGGGGGGGGGGGGGGGGGGGGGGGGGGGACTGAAAACAGGGGTCAGGTGGATTTGCCCAAGAAGGGTCTGGAGCTTAAGAAGACATCCATGTGAGTGACAGTTTAATGTTGTTTATTACTGGGTTGTGTGTGTGGGGTGGGGTGGGGTGGGGTCGGGTGGGGACTGAAACAGGGGTCAGGTGGATTTGCCCAAGAAGGGTCTGGAGCTTAAGAAGACATCCATGTGAGTGACAGTTATTATTTTTACTACTTGGTGTGGCTGTGTGTGTGTGTGTGTGTGTGTGTGTGGGGGGGGGGGGGGGGGGGAATTCATTTTGGGCTACTGAAGTAACTAGAGACCGGCATATCATATGATGCTGGTCGAAGGAGAGTATGATATCATTTGATGCCATACAAATTGCATCGTATGATATTGTATATAAATGGGAACTTTAGCCCAGTCAGACTGCCGACATCATATGATGACATGATATCATATTGCCATTCCCTAGAAATAACCAATGAATTCGCTCTGCCCTGCTGGCTTAACGTCCTGTTCCCTACTCTTTTTTAGCTTGCCGTTCCCCAGAAATGACCACTAAATTATCTCTGCCCTACATACTTCTCGCCCTGTTGCCCCCTCCTTTTTCGCCACTATACACTCCGATCGGAACACGAGACCCCGTTTTGGCCGAAATTGTCGGAATAAGAAACCTAACGCTTTTTTTTTTATACTGAAATTGACTAAAAATGACCCAAATCGACAAAAATCGGAATAAGGATCCTGTTTTGGGAGGAATACAGGGAGGAATAAAATAAAAAGGAATTATATTTCCTCTTTTTGATTTGAAAAACATATCCCTGATGTGCTGTCATATGTAGCACTTGTGGTCTTTGAAGATTAGGGCTGCTCGCAGGTCAAAGTAGCCCTAATAGTTGACAACTAATTTAGCCCAATTAAGCCCAAACGCCCCAGACAAGTTCGATGCAGTGTCGCCTGCGACGCTAAAAATTGGCGGAGAGTGATCGAGACGGAGCAACAGGTGGCAAGGGAAGCGAGTTAGTTACGAGACCGTTGGCTAACGTGTCTGGCTTCATCATGGTCAGACGGTCGGTCGGTCGAACGGACAAATGGGTAACCCTGGGGGCTCCCGCCCCCCAGAAGGGGGGGCTCAGCCCAAAAGTTGCCATCTATGCAGGAGACTGTTTTTTGGCGGAGCCCCCTCTTCAAGGGGGCGGGAGCCCACATGTTTACCCTTTTGTCCGTTTGACCGGGGGGAAACTTGAAGGCTGACACGTCGCGTAACTAACTCGCTTCGGTCAGATTGTTGCCACCTTTCGTTATGTTGCCAACACACTCCGCCAATTTTCCAATAGGACTTGTTTTTGAACCTATTGATTTATGTGGCAATTGGGTATGATCTGACCATCATGAATTCATGATGAAGTAAAACCGCAGGAGGGAAGAGATACCATCATATCCTTATATGTCTGGGTTCACAGCCCCTTGACTTCTTAGGCAATATGTCATAAGTTTATTTCCTGGCTCCTGGAGACTGTTGAAAGCTATTTCAGGCTATAACTGGCGCTACTTCCAGAATCGCCTTTAGCGCTCCTTAGCGCTAAGCTCCTACCCCCCCCCCCCCCCCACCCCCCCACCCCACCCCACCCCACCCTTCCCCACCCCTCCCTTCAAGCCCTACTCATTTGCATGAGTATAACCTCTGCGACTCACACTTGCTGTTTGATGTATTGGTTGCATGAATCTAAGCTCCGTCGTACACACTTTCTGTTTGATGTATCCTTTGCATGCATCTGACCCTTCAAACACACTTGCTGTATGATTTATTGGTTGCGTGAATCTTGCCTGCACCATCCGTGCTTGCTGTATGATTGATTGGTTGCGTGAATCTTGCCTGCACCATCCGTGCTTGCTGTATGATTTATTGGTTGCGTGAATCTTGCCTGCACCATCCGTGCTTGCTGTATGATTTATTGGTTGCGTGAATCTTGCCTGTACCATCTGTGCTTGCTGTATGATTTATTGGTTGCGTGAATCTTGCCTGTACCATCTGTGCTTGCTGTATGATTTATTGGTTGCGTGAATCTTACCTGCACCATCCGTGCTTGCTGTATGATTTATTGGTTGCGTGAATCTTGCCTGTACCATCCGTGCTTGCTGTATGATTTATTTGTTGCGTGAATCTTGCCTGTACCATCTGTGCTTGCTGTATGATGTTTCATTTGCATGAATCTGGCCCTTCTTATGCACTTGTTGTTTGATGTTTCATTTGTGTATGAATGACCCTTCATGCACATACACTTGCTGTTTCATGTATTGGTTGCATGAATCTAACCTCCATCTTACACACTTGCTGTTCCATGTATCATTTGCATGAATCTGACCCTTCATACACACTTGCTCATTGATTAATAAGTTGCATGGACCCGGCCCTTTATACACACTTGCTGCTTGATCTATCATTTGCATGAATCTGGCCCTTCATACACACTTGCTCATTGATTAATAAGTTGCATGAACTCGGCCCTTCATACACACTTGCTGCTTGATCTATCATTTGCATGAATCTGACCTCCACCATCCGTGCTTGCTGTCTGGTAAATCCTTTGCATGAATTCAAACCTTCATATGCACTTGCTGTTTGATTTATTGGTCGCACGAATCTGACCCTTCATACACACTTACTCTTTGATTTATTGGTTCCATGAACTTAGCCCTTCATATACACTTGCTTTTTGATGTGTAATTTGCATGAATCTTGCATGCACCATCCGTGCTTGCTGTCTGATGTGTAATTTGTTTGAATCTAACCTATATCGTATGAAATCTTTGTATGTTGCATCATTTGCATGGATCTGAACCTTTATACACACTTGCTGCTTGATCCTTACATTTGTATGAATCTGACCCCCGCCATTAGCACTTTCTGTTTGATTAATCATTTGCATGAATCTGACCCCCGCCATTAGCACTTTCTGTTTGATTAATCATTCGCATGAATCTGACCTCCACCATCCGTGCTTGCTGTTTGGTCCTTACAGGGAGTGGCCAAAACGATCGCTCAACAGCCAAGGTGTCAACCCTAAACCCTAAAACCCTAAACCCTAACCCTTACCTTATAGGGAGTGGCCAAAAATGATCGCTCAACAGCAAAGGTGTCAACCCTCAACCCTAAAACCCTAAACCCTTACAGGGAGTGGCTACAAATGATCGCTCAACAGGAAAGGTGTCAACCCTAAACCCTGAAACCCTCAACTCTAAACCCTTACAGGGGGTGGCCAAAAAGGATCGCTCAACAGCCAAGGTGTCAACAGGCACAGGGAAAAGAATTAAGAGGCTTGGTCTTAATAAGCACATGTATTAATTGGATTGTTCCGCTGGGGGACTTCAAAATCATGAGACGCATCCGGTTTCAAAATCTCTGTGTGCGATGATACAGATCCTCTAGAATCTGTCTGCGCCACGCAACATGCAGCGAGTAGAACAACCCTATTACTATTTGGGTGTGCCACACAGCACAGAGCTGGGCGTAAATAGTCGTAAGTAGATATTACATACAAGCCACATATATGTTGTATCGGTAGTTTTAGTTATACCGCAGCTTTGTTTTTGTGATAGACTACAATAATACACTGGACTACAATAATGAAGGTGCGGCAATATGATATCATATGATGCCGGCAGTCTGACTGGGCTAACGTTACCATTCATATGCACTATCACATGATGCAATTTGTATGATATCATATGATATCATGCTCGCCTTCGGTCAACATCGTATGATATGCTGGCCCCCCATAATAATTCCCCCTTGACACCGTCAAGCTGCACATTTGGAGTCCAATAGGGCACCAGGAGAATGTATCCATCAGATGATTGGATTGTTACATGGTTTTTAGCCAACTCTGGGCTGCTCGCCGTGTTCCAATTCCAAGCCCCCCCCCCCCTCCCCCCCCATACCCCTGTGCGATACCCACGGATAGCAGGGAGCACACTAAACAGAGGTTTGCGGTCTTCTCTGTCAGTTCAAATAATTCTAGAGAGTTCGGGTTTTCTGTGGACTGTCTTGTCCAAGTCAAATGACTTAATATATATACTTACACATATCAAATGAATGATTGGCGCTTAAACGCGCCCTTTGCTGAACGTTCGGATCACTGTTTAAGTTGAACTTGGTTACATAGCTTATAGCCCAGCAATGTGGCTGCTCGCCGTCTTAGGCAGTACAAATATATTTACCAGGAAAATGTAAACGTGAACATTTGTTTTTTTCTTGAACCATCAAATCAATCAATCAATCAACCATACAACTAAGTATTCCTATCAAAACATACTAGATCCAATCGTATCATACATGATTGAATAAACAGAGGAAGCTTCGCTCGATCTTGGTTCACACACACCACCCCCACACTCCCCCCCCCCCCCCCCCCCCCCCCCCCCCCCCCTACCAATTAAACGCAATCTAAGACGAGGTGGTTTAACTTTAAGCGAGTGCTAAACTAGTGTTAAGCTAGTTCTAATCTTTGGAGGTAGATTAAAGGTAAAAACCCGTTTATAACGTGTTTTTAGGTCGTTTATGACTAAGATATTAGCTCAAACCTTTTGAAGGTTGAACCTCTAAAAGGTTAAACTTGCTAAACGCCCTAAATGGACTCATACTTGCCTTTGATGGCTCCTTCATGTTTGTACCTCATGTAACCAAGCTCGAGATGCCACATAGAGTTAAAGGAGTGATAGAAGAGGCGAGCCATGTAACCAAGTTTGTGGGACACCTTTTTTCCCGGCCGGGTCCTCTTATAATGTGTTCGTTCCGCACATACTTTGATCTTCCCGTGTAAACCTTCCTACATTTAAGGGTTTGGGTGTGTTTAGTGGTCCTAGAAAGCACGCAAGCATGAAGAATTAAAATAAGGCCCGAAGCCTACCCGAAGCAAGGAACAATCAAATGCTCTGTGGCCAAGCCAGATAAGCGGAATAACTAAGTAATATTTTTCATATGTGCGTCCATTGGTTATAGGAAACGTGCAAGACAATTAGTAGATGCAGGACACTGTGAGAATCGATCCCTCTACCTATCTGAATATCCGTTGGTACACCATTCCGTCCACGTTGGATCTTGGCTACTCGCACACACAGGTTTATTTATACTACAAACCCGCCCTTTTAATATCCGTCATCGTAACTCTCAGATCTGAGGGCAAACTATAGCGGATGGCCATTCCCCCGGACATAAGCCTCCCGCCGAGTATGAGCTTCTTCCCCTCATCCTCCCCGACACCATGGATGACTAGCATAGATTTGTTCTTGCCCCTTGTTAGCTTGTGGAGGTGCATGTGATTTGGATAGCGTTTGCCTTGAGATCTAGAGTTTCCTGCCGTCCCCCTTGGTCCGTTTGGTTGCTCCTTCTGGGTATTTACCTTGATCGTGAGATCCGTGTTGCGGGCGGGGGGCCTTAGCCCCCCGTGGTGGTGGAGTTTTTCATACTCTTAGCTGTACCCCGCTGTTCTTCGTCTTTCACATTTCCGCACACATCTTCCGTTATGGTGTTTGGAATTACGCTTAGTTAATGATTGTCCCTTCTTGACAGCGCTTTTGCTCCACAGCGTTGCAGCTAACACCGAGGTCTCGTATTATCCTTTAGCCATGGGGTTTAAAGAGCTCCATGCCTTTACGCCTCGTGCTTGTTTTGCTTTTATTCCATAAGGATTGAGTATCTTAATTTCTACGGCGGCGAGCAGCCCAGTAGGCTGGAGACACATTCTAGAGCGAGCGAGTAGCCTTAACGGCTGAAGCAACATGTATGTAAACAAGATGAAGATGGGAAGCACTAGTTGTATGCATGTAGATCGGATCTCCTACATTTAATCTAAATGCTTGTATAAGGATTCGGTATGGTTCCACTGAAGCCAAGCGAGCAGCCTTAACAGCTAAAGCAATATATAACCAAGATCAAGTTCAAGGTAGCACTAGTTGTATGCAAGGAGATCATATCACCTATATTTGGTCTCAATGCTTGGCTAACTATTTGGTTTGTTACTACTGAAGACGAGCGAGCACCATTATCGGCTAAAGCACTATGCAACCAAGTTCCAGGTAGCACTATCTCTTGTATGCAGGGAGATCGGATCTCCTACATGTGATCTCAACGCTTATAATACTTTTTGATATGTGTCTGTCGAAGACAAGCGAGAAGACTTAAGCCTAAGAACAGCGAGCAGCCTAAACGGCTTAAGCAACATGTAACCAAGATCGAGTTCAACGTAGCACTGGTTGTATGCAAGGAGATTAGGTCTCCTACACTTGATCTCAATGCTTAGATACATATTGAGAATGTAACTGCCGAAGACAAAGAGCCCAGGGAGCTGCCTAGAAGCTGCTGCTCGTAGTTGAAAAGAGAGCCCAGGGATCTCCTTAGAAGCTACTGCTCGTAGTAGTTTTTTTTTTTTTTTTTACATAGGGAGGAACCAAGAAAGGGAACATCTGGTAAAACCTAGCCCTATGTGACCAAGGAAGAAAAACCAAAGAAGAAGACTAGAAGACATGGACCAAAAGTCCGCTAAGACAAAAGATCCAAGACAAAAGACGAAAAGACTAGGGGACAAAAGAACGAGGGACACAAACTAATTACTAGAGGACAAAGGATCAAAGGGCCTTTCCGAGCACCACCCCCACCTCTAAGCAACACTGTTCCTCCCCAACCAAGTTGAAAAGAGAGCCCATGGAGCTGCCTAGAAGCTGCTACTCGTAGTTGAAAAGAGAGCCCAGGGATCTCCCTAGAAGCCCCTACTCGTAGTTGAAAAGAGAGCCCACGGATCTCCCTAGAAGCTGCTGCTCGTAGTTGAAAAGAGAGCTCAGGGAGCTGCTTAGAAGCTGCAGCTTGCAGTTGAAAAGAGAAACTATGGCTACCTGTAAACCTACTTCTTAGATGAAGTCAAAACTGCCCTATGCCCACCCTTGTTGTGACCAAGACAAGAGCCGCTGGTACTTAGCGTGCTCCTAGCCGGTGATGGCGGTGTGTGTGTGTGTGTGTGTGGAGGGGGGGGGGGGGGGGGGGGGGGGGGTAAAACCTTTCGATCCACCTTACCCAACTTTCTACCCACCCTAACTTGCTAACCCCTGCAGTTAGAAAAACAAGAGCCTCTCGTATATGGCGCCCTCCTGGCGGCGGGGGGGGGGGGGGGGTCAACCCATTGATCCATCTTACCTAACTTTGTACCCACCCTCCTTCCAACCCCTGCAGTTACAATTAATAAGACAAGAGTCGCTCGTACCTTATACCATCATAACTTGCCAGTTTCCCCCATGCATTCTCCAACTCACTAGCTCTATTCATAGTAAGCTTGCACCACCTCCCGCCCAAAACTGTAGACTGTGCAACACCATACACTCCAGCCAAAGATAGTAGGGAAGGCAACGTGGTTGTATCATCTCCAATCATTTTCCTCACAACTCTATCCGTGACGCATAGTGCACTAACCTCGAAGTCTCCTCCGCAAGCTTCCTTTCCATTCTCAAGAAGCATGTCCTCCTTAGGAAGCATGTCCTACATTTCAAGCAATAGAGTTTGTGGGGTGTTGGGTGTGGGGTGCAGGGTGTGTGGTATGGGGTGTGTGGTATGGGGTGTGGGATGTAGGTTTACTAAGTAGGGCCGGCTAATAAATGCCAATCCTAATGAAATGGGGTTGTGTGTGTGGGTGTAGGTTTACTCAGTAAGGCCAGCTCATCACGGCTAGTCCTAATGAGATGGGGTTGTGCGTGTGGGTGTAGGTTTACTCAGTAAGGCCAGCTCATCACGGCTAGTCCTAATGAGATGGGGTTGTGCGTGTGGGTGTAGGTTTACTCAGTAAGGCCAGCTCATCACGGCCAGTCCTAATGAGATGGGGTTGTGCGTGTAGGTTTAGGTTTACTCAATAAGGCCAGCTCATCACGGCTAGTCCTAATGAGATGGGGTTGTGCGTGTGGGATGTAGGTTTACTCAGTAAGGCCAGTTCATCACGGCCGGTCCTAATGAAATGGGGTTGTGTGTGTGGGTGCAGGTTTACTCAGTAAGGCCAGCTCATCACGGCTAGTCCTAATGAGATGGGGTTGTGCGTGTGGGTGTAGGTTTAATCAGGAAGGCCAGCTCGTCACGGCTAGTCCTAATGAGATGGGGTTGTGCGTGTGGGTGTAGGTTTACTCAGTAAGGCCAGCTCATCACGGCTAGTCCTAATGAGATGGGGTTGTGCGTGTGGGTGCAGGTTTACTCAGTAAGGCCAGCTCATCACGGCTAGTCCTAATGACATGGGGTTGTGCGTGTGGATGTAGGTTTACTCAGTAAGGCCAGCTCATCACGGCTAGTCCTAATGAGATGGGGTTGTGCGTGTGTGTGTAGGTTTACTTAGTAAGGCCAGCTCATCACGGCTAGTCCTAATGAGATGGGGTTGTGCGTGTGGGTGTAGGTTTACTCAGTAAAGGCCAGCTCCATCACGGCTAAGTCCTAATGAGATGGGGTTGTGCGTGTGGATGTAGGTTTACTCAGTAAGGCCAGCTCATCACGGCTAGTCCTAATGAGATGGGGTTGTACGTGTGGGTGTAGGTTTACTCAGTAAGGCCAGCTCATCACGGCTAGTCCTAATGCGATGGGGTTGTGTGTGTGGGTGTAGGTTTACTCAGTAAGGCTAGCTCATCACGGCCAGTCCTAATGAGATGGGGTTGTGCGTGTGGGTGTAGGTTTACTCAGTAAGGCCAGCTCATCACGGCTAGTCCTAATGAGATGGGGTTGTGTGTGTGGGATGTAGGTTTACTCAGTAAAGCCAGCTCATCACGGCGAGTCCTAATGAGATGGGGTTGTGCGTGTGGGTGTAGGTTTACTCAGTAAGGCCAGCTCATCACGGCTAGTCCTAATGAGATGGGTTTGTGCGTGCGGGTGTAGGTATACTTAGTAAGGCCAGCTCATCACGGCTAGTCCTAATGAGATGGGGTTGTGCGTGCGGGTGTAGGTTTACTCAGTAAGGCCAGCTCATCACGGCTAGTCCTAATTAGATGGGGTTGTGCGTGTGGGTGTAGGTTTACTCAGTAAGGCCAGCTCATCACGGCTAGTCCTAATGGGATGGGGTTGTGCGTGTGGGTGTAGGTTTACTCAGTAAGGCTAGCTCATCACGGCCAGTCCTAATGAGATGGGGTTGTGCGTGTGGGTGTAGGTTTACTCAGTAAGGCCAGCTCATCACGGCTAGTCCTAATGAGATGGGGTTGTGTGTGTGGGATGTAGGTTTACTCAGTAAAGCCAGCTCATCACGGCTAGTCCTAATGAGATGGGGTTGTGCGTGTGGGTGTAGGTTTACTCAATAAGGCCAGCTCATCACGGCCAGTCCTAGCTAATGAGATGGGGTTGTGCGTGTGGGATGTAGGTTTACTCAGTAAGGCCAGCTCATCACGGCTAGTCCTAATGAGATGGGTTTGTGCGTGCGGGTGTAGGTATACTTAGTAAGGCCAGCTCATCACGGCTAGTCCTAATGAGATGGGGTTGTGCGTGTGGGTGTAGGTTTACTCAGTAAGGCCAGCTCATCACGGCTAGTCCTAATTAGATGGGGTTGTGCGTGTGGGTGTAGGTTTACTCAGTAAGGCCAGCTCATCACGGCCAGTCCTAATGAGATGGGGTTGTGCGTGTGGGTGTAGGTTTACTCAGTAAGGCCAGCTCATCACGGCTAGTCCTAATGAGATGGGGTTTTGCGTGTGGGATGTAGGTTTACTCAGTAAGGCCAGCTCATCACGGCTAGTCCTAATGAGATGGGGTTGTGCGTGTGGGTGTAGGTTTACTCAGTAAGGCCAGCTCATCACGGCTAGTCCTAATGAGATGGGGTTGTGCGTGTGGGTGTAGGTTTACTCAGTAAGGCCAGCTCATCACGGCTAGTCCTAATGAGATGGGTTTGTGCGTGTGGGTGAAGGTTTACTTAGTAAGGCCAGCTCATCACGGCTAGTCCTAATGAGATGGGGTTGTGCGTGTGGGTGTAGGTTTACTCAGTAAGGCCAGCTCATCACGGCTAGTCCTAATGAGATGGGGTTGTGCGTGTTGGTGTAGGTTTACTCAGTAAGGCCAGCTCATCACGGCCAGTCCTAATGAGATTGGGTTTTGCGTGTGGGTGTAGATTTACTTAGTAAGCAAGACTCATTACGGCTAGTCTTAATGAAATGTGGTTGTGCGTGTGGGTGTACACCACATTAGGTTGCAAAAGACCTTCCAGTTCTTCAGCTTCCATAGATTGTTGGTAAAGAAATGCAGTATCCTACATTAATGGACAATGGCGGTTATTAGTTTGTGTGTCTTATACTACACCAAGCCATGGGGGTCCACGTCTAATAAGCACACACGGGGTCCACGTTTCACAAGCACACACCCATTTGGGTTACAGGGGGGTCCACGTTTCACAAGCACGTGCAAGTTTGGATTACGAGGGTGTAGGCACGTACACGTTTCACTAGATTACATACACGGGGGGGTGGGGGTGGGGGGTAGGGTTCACCATATTTTGGTACAAGCACTGACACGTAAACCTCAACATCTACCTAGACCTGTACAGGTAAGAACTAGACCCCCTTGGGGTGCTCTTACTAAACTACAAGGCATCTACTACTCTCTAACTCAATAAGGTGTCCTTCCCCTTTATCCGTGCGATATTCCCCCATTTCAGATGTTCCCTTTCCTGGTTCCTCCCTATGTAATTTTTTTTTTTTTTTTTTTCTATGCCCCATAAATCAAAGGCATGGCTCTAAGGAGGGCTAGAACATGGTGACCTTCATCTTGTATTTATGTACATATATGATTTGGGAAATAATTCACTTGCACTATGATCCACATAGTGTTGGGCTGCCTTACAATTTACTATGCGATCAATTAACACATTGCCACCAAGGCTATCGGCCGATACACTGTTGTGGGGTTGAATCTCATAAAACGAGATGCCTCAAATTGAACACAGATGGCATACACCCTATGTATATCGAATTACCAATCATACCGAAGAGTTTTCCCTTCCACCTCCTCAAAAACCAAACTGCCTCTCTTTCTCTCCCCCTCATTGCGGAGTACATCAAGCTAGATACAGTAGAGATGTAAAGGGCAAGGTACTTGAGTAGCAGCCCAGTATATAAACAACTAAATAGACAGAAGGTTTGGTAGGTATCAGCTAGAAAGCACTTCGAAGAGTGGAGAGAGATGTATGCAGCGGAGACAGACGCGCCAATCTATACACGGAGACAAGAATAGCGTTACAAGGACAGGCGGACGCCAAAGAACACCAGCGGTGGGAGAGGCGGATGCCTGTAACCTGACTAGACCCTAAGTCAGGAAACTTAAGCCAGGCACCGGCTATACAGAGTGTGTCAGTGAGAGACCGATGACGCAGTCAACAGGAAGCTGTCACCGTGTCATGAAGGATGACACAGTCTACGGGAAGCTGACACAGTACAGACAGAAACACTGTCTGGGCCGATAGTTCTAAGGAAGTACATAAGTAGTCACCAAGTCATAAAACGCGTGAGAGCACCGCAATTCATGCTGACACTCCACCTATGACACAGGTGACATACAATACTACCTCTCCACCTATGGCACTGGGGACATAGAACTATATGTAACATATATACAAAAAAAAAAATCAAAGAACTCCGAAAAAAATCGAGAGAACTTCAAAATGGAACCCAAAGGGTTATAGGAAGGAATGAAACAAGGCAAAAAAATTCTAAAACAATTTGCCAAGCTAGAAAGAGAGGAAAAACTAATATCAAAATGGGTAACAACGGTATAGAAAACCTGATCCGGGAATAGGAACCTAATGCCAAACTTTGATAACGAAAAGAAACTAATATGACCAAATGCAAGGATGACCCTAAGAAGAAGCGTCATACCTAACATGCGGACAAACCTCCAGAACACAGCAGGATCAAGGGGCTTGGTGAAGGGGTCAGCACAGTTATCCACGGTGTTAACATAGGCAACATCCAGTGAACCATCCTCCACCAGCTCCTTGATGTAGTGATGAATAACATCAATGTGCTTGCTGCGAGGCAGGAGCTGCCAGTCTTTGGCCCAACTTAGAGACCCTAAGTTGTCACCCTGAATGGTAACCAAAGCACAAGGCAGACCCAGATCCACCCTCAATTTCTTCAACCATTGTACCTCCCTGGCAGCCTGGGGACAGGGCCTGATACTCAGCCTCACTAGAGCTAATGGCAACAGTAGGCTGCCTCTTGCTCATCCAGTTCACTATGCACCCCCCAGCTAGCACAGCAAAGCCAGTCTGAGACCGCCTGTCAGACCCATCATCAGCAAAGGATGAGTCACTAAAGACAGTAAAAGAGAACTCAGGGTTGTGGGTGTAAGTGAGACCCAGGTTGGGAATGTGTTCTCAAATACAAGAGCAACCGCTTGGCAGCCCCAGAGAGGGACGGTAGGGTGAGCAGAAAACCTGGATAGGTAGCTCACAGCAAAAGAAATATCAGGCCTGGTGCAAGTAGCCAGGTATAGCAAAGCACCCACAAGAGAGAGGTACTGGCTATTAGACGGCAGGGGTTCTCCGGGGGCGTCAGAAACGGTGGACTTGGCCATGGGGGCAGCAAACCTGGGTGGGGCAGCATCAGTAAGACCAAACTGCTCCACCAGATCAACAATGTAGGTGTGCTGAGAGATGTTGATCTGAACACACCTGCCTTCAGAATCAAGTGTAACATGCATGTCCAAAGAGAGGAACTGAACCGGAAACACCCATCTCTTTGACCTCCCAGCCAGCCTTTTCCATAGCCTGGATAAAGCAACACATACCTATCCAGCTCACTAAAAAGCACAGATAAAATCATCAACATAGGTCAGAACATAGCTCCACCCACCATCAGAATCCTTTCCTAAAAATACAGAGCAGGTTCAGCCTTGCACATAGTGAAGCCGTGTGCAACCAGAACCCGCTTGACATCCCTACTCCCAAGCCCTGGGTGCCTGCTTCAATCCATAAAGAGACTTGAGCAGCTTGCACACAAGGGGAACACCGTTGGGACCAAAGGTGCTGAAAGCCCTCAGGCTGGCGCAGTACAGGTCCAGACCAGGTTCCAGCTTAGCGTTCAGAAACGCAGTTTTGATGTCCAGCTGCCGAACAAACATCTTTCTATGAGTGATGGCAGCCAGGAGCACCCGAAGACCTGCTTTAGAGGAGACAGGGGCATATACGTCATGAAAATCCAGCCCAGGACGTTGCAGAAAGCCACGTACCACAAAACGTGCCTTGAAGCGTATAGAACCATCAACCCCAATCTTCTTCACAAATAACCACCTGCCTGACAGGATCTTTTGCTTACGAGGCTGTGGAGTGAGTACCCAAGTACCATGGGCATGTAGGGAAGCCATCTCATCCTTCATAGCAAGAAGCCATTGATCCCTGTCAGGGTTGGTAGGGAGCATGGCAGCTTTATAGGTTAGTTCAGTGGAGGGGCAACAGATGCTCCCACGTACAAGCAGTTTACTTGTACATGAGCAGCGGGGATATCAGCAGTATCAGCAGTAACCGGTAGTAGAGCCCCCAGTGCAGAACTACTGCCTGGTTGAACAGGGCCGGCCTTATTTGCCTCTAATTCAACGAAGCCTGGGTCGACCGGAACACCCCAGCCATACGCAGTATCGGAGCCTGACCAATGATCAAGATCATCACTTGCACTATCGGCAAAGGCTACATCATCACCCGGGCTCCGATTAATCTATCAGGAACGGCAGGAGGCGAAGCGCTCACCAACCCTTCGAGCCATCCAAGATGATTGGAGCAGGGTGACTATTAGACAGTGGACCTATAAGAGGCTCCACTATGATCTGAGATTGTCGTAATCCTAGAGCTTCACCGACGGAATTTGACGCAGAGGAGGGCCTGGCGACCCCCTGAGATTCGGCTAAGATTTTATCCGTAGGAACTGCAGAACCTCGCCGCCGCCCAGTGCATTCTCACGCAATACAGTACCAGCAGCCCCTGACCTGGGACGCAGAATAATCCTATGGCCAGGACAGTGGTCAACAATTGGGGAAAGCAAAGGATCTAAGGAATGGCCCGCAGCCTCAGGCATGTGTCTGTTGATAGCGGCAGGGATGCTAGAAACATACGGCGACCCGTCATAGGGAGGAAGCCCAGGAATACAGTTATAGCTAAACTGTTCATAGAAGAGTACATCACGACTCTCTACTACCTGGCGCAACTTAGGAACCCAAATAAAATAACCCTTACTCACCAGAGAATACCCAACCAGTCTACCAGATAACGCCCTTTCGTCCAGCTTGTTACGTTTCTTCCCATTGACTAACGTGACATAGCAGGGGCATCCAAACACACGTAAACAACGACACATCAGGCATCACCCCATAAAACAACTCATAAGGTGTCTTGCGTCCCTGATTGGGCAGTCGGTTACAAAGGTAACAAGCAGCTAGGAAGGCATAAGGCCAGAAAGACTTAGCTAGCTTTAATTCCAGGTGGATACTCCTAGCTATAGACTGCAAGACCCCATTATACCTTTCCACAGTTGCGTTCTGCTGGGCAGTGTACACCAACGATAACTCATGTACTGCCCCAACCGATATCAGCCAATCCTCGAACCATTTAACTATAAACTCCTTGGCCCTGTCAGATCTCAGACACTTAAAGGCAAACCCCTGCAAGCTGATTTGACCATCTGAGGATGATAGTTTGGACTGCTAAGGGAGCTTCATCCCTGGTCCTCAAGCACAATACTTCAGCAAAGCCAGAGAATTGGTCTATGAGGCACAGGATGTAAAAACTCCCCACGCAGACCCCTAATATGAACTGGTCCCATTATATCCAAGTGAAGTCGTTGGAGAGGTGCACGGATCTCAGTTTTGCTTTCTTTAGGAAAAGGGAGACTTTGCCCTTAGCCTTGTGACAAGCATCACATGGATCTTACCCAACTTTTGCACTTGACCCAGACTGAGGGTAAGTTCTTAACCATACCACTCTTGACAAGTTTGTGTAAGGCACTATAGCCGGGATGACCCAACCGCCTATGCCACAACCATGCAGGAGTGGTAGGGAGAACAACTCCACCGTCCTCATCAACATCAAGTGCAAACGCTGGATAATTGTCAGCAACTCTTAAACAACGACTGGAGGTGTGACAAGGCCTACATGCAAACTTGTACACACCATCACTGGAGGCAGGGAAGGACCAGAGAACAGAAGAGTCCTGAGTGGCAGTGCAACTAAGACTATCAAAGAAACTGGCAGTGGAGAGAATGAGCCACAGCATTTACTGACAGGAGATTCACCGGACAGTGAGGGATATAAAGAACATTGGTTAGAGTGATTGATGTTGGTAACCAATCACTACATAACACAATGGATCCCTTACCCTCTGACCGTTGAATCACCCGTCACCAAATCGAACCGTAGGCCCAACAGCAGAAGATTCAAACACAGTGAACAAAGACTTATCACCCGTGATTGACATTCCAGCTCCAGAGTCCACATGCCAGACACCCTCAGAAAGACTAGGGCTACACACGTTAGAGAACTTCGTAGTGCAAGAGAATAGGACAGAGCGTACCTCCTAGTTCTTGGACATGGCGTACCCATCAATCTGAGCCTGCAAGGAGGACAACTGCTTGCGAGTCAGCGAACCTGGAAGGGCCAAGGCAACGGGCACGGGTTCAATGCCCGGTGCACCAGCCTTGGCCTTTCGCAGGTGCGGATGTTTCGTCCAGCAACGGTCCTCCGAGTGGCTCGTTTTGGAAAGACAGGGCCCCCAAGTGCAATCCAAGCGCCTCTTGGTAGTCCCGGAACCCTGAGGACCAGGTCCCTGCCACGCTGAAAAGCAGCATTGGCAGGGACTTGGGGAGGATCGCGGGACCAACCAGGATGCCTCGGATCAGACTTAGGGAGAGACACGTTCAAGAAATCTAATGATCTATATGCTGCCAGACAGGTCCAGTAATCAACAGGCTGGTTCTGATGCAGTGCGAGACCAAACTGTAGCCGCAGAGAGTCGAAGCGGGGGTGCAATGATGCCATTAATAATAGTATGCATGGCATGGCGCTGAGGCTGTGGGTATCCCGCACTGCGGAGGTCAGTGCACAAGCCCCGGACCCTGCGAAAGAACACAATCCACAGGTTCAGAGTTGTCCATGGTTGCACGCCGAAGCTCAACAAGCATGAGAGGGACACGAGCAGCAAGAGCATCAGAACGCTGTCTTCGGATATGCAAGAAGATATCCCGAGGAGTGGCAAAATCCTGATACACATTGACCATCGCATCCGTCATGTTCGCAAGCATCATAGTGAGACACATGAACTCCTGACGTTCCGGGGGCAGGGCACTAAAACCCAACAGTGCAGGATCTACACGAGACTCACCATGAGAGGCCGAGGGTCCAGCAGCAAGAGGATCAGGCACAGGAGCATACGAGGCACGAACCCGACATAAAATACTCGGCAGCAATGCCAGCATCATATGCGCGCTGATCATCTAAGTTCCTAATGAGATCTAAGGAACGCGCAACACTCGCAACGAGCTCGAAATCAGGCCTAACAGGAACAAAACTGAGAGGGACCCTTCACATACTGATACCCTCGGAGATCATTGTTCCTACGCCCAATCCCACCAAAGATAACACCTCCAGGGGAAGGGTAGTTAATCCCTGCCTTCACAGGTCCTAGAAAAGCACGACACTCATGACCCAGCTCAGAGTAAGCCATCACACGCTTAGGGCGACCCTTTCTATCTAGATTAGCCCGAGTGGCTGCCTCATCCAGCCTACCGTACAAAGTGCGATCAAGAGAATCTCCAGCATTCTGGGCTTGGCGAATAAGCCGGCAGTCCCGCACAGCCAGCCGCACAGGTGGTGTGCCATCAAGCAGATGTTCCCAGGATATGCCGGACAGCGTAGGATTCATAGACGGCGGAGGGCCAGGCGCAGGTGGCAGATCCACCGGTGGAGGTGGAGGGGGCTCCTGCGAGGTGCCAGCAGCAGATCTGTGGACACTCGTGGCAGCAGCCTCGCGAGCCCGAGTATGGTAAGCACCAAGAGCCCGCTCTGCAGGGTTGCGAGCCTGCTCTGCAAGGTTGAGTAGAGGACCCAAAGGACCAAGAGACGAACTCCGCAGCAAAGACGGCTTGACCACCTCAGGTAGGTCCGGTGGAAGCGGCGCAAGCAGAGCGGCAGACGGAGGCTTGAAGACCGCAGGAGAAGGTGCCAATTGAGGCTCATACACCGGAGAGACAGTGGAGGTGTGGAAAACCCTAGTAGCAGAAGAGGGAGTGACTCCACCGAAGTCGCCACTTCTGGCACTCTGTAGATCTTCCATACAATCATCAGAGAGTAATCTTCCTCTGAGTCGTCAGACTTGCCGTAAGCATAGCCATCTTCATGGCTATGGAGAGCAAGGTCTACAGTGTCGTAGGTAAAGCGGGCATCAGCGGGTGGAGGCGACCTTGCATACTGGATAATCTGTGTGGAAACACAGCATAGGCGCATCAGAATATCCTCAACCTCAGGTCGGAGACGTTGGACAAAAGGAGAAGGAGACGGAGAAAATGGAGGTATTGGAGGGGGGGGTGGCTTCCATGATGGCGGAAGGAGACTCATCTCCGGCAGCAGAGGCCGCTGGCGCGCAATCATCTAGCCATCAGTGGGAACACGAATCTTAAGAGGAAGAATTCGGTCGCATCCATTACTGATAATGACGCTCTCCATACCGCGCGACCAGGAAATACCATTCTGTGGGGTAAGTTTTCTCGAAGCCGGCAGGAGGCCCACGCGGAAGTTGCATTGTAAAGCAGTGGTAGAAGTAATAAGCCCGTAACCTATCAGCTAGAAAGCACTTCGAAGAGTGTAGAGAGATGTATGCAGGCGGAGACAGACGCGCCAATCTATACACGGAGACAAGAATAGCGTTACAAGGACAGGCGGACGCCAAAGAACACCAGCGGTGGGAGAGGCGGATGCCTGTAACCTGACTAGACCCTAAGTCAGGAAACTTAAGCCAGGCACCGGCTATACAGAGTGTGTCAGTGAGAGACCGATGACGCAGTCAACAGGAAGCTGTCACCGTGTCATGAAGGATGACACAGTCTACGGGAAGCTGACACAGTACAGACAGAAACACTGTCTGGGCCGATAGTTCTAAGGAAGTACATAAGTAGTCACCAAGTCATAAAACGCGTGAGAGCACCGCAATTCATGCTGACAGTAGGTATTATGGGTTTTAAGAAACACCTGTTGGGGGTGATGTCAGCCATCTCACACGACGGATCTTCTCCTCCGCCAGCTTTGGTCGGACCTTCTGTAAGCAAGGCTCGTGGATAAGGCTGCGATTAGATGCATGAGACAGCTGAAGTGGCAGGATTTCAGTGGCGCAGCGATAAGAGTTGCGGCTTTGGGTATACCCCTGGCATGTGGCGGAAGGCTAGATGTTAGCAACCACGCTAATGAAATTATCATTTGGCAGGAGAGAAATTGGTCGGCTCGCAATGTCGCTTGATGTGAAAAGATATGAAAAAGAAGAAGAAGAAGAAGAAGAAGAAGAAGAAGAAGAAGAAGTAAAAGAAGAAGAAGAAGAAGACGAACGCCTGTAGGTGATACTTTATGAAGCGAGACGTGGTTCAGGAAAGAGGGAGCGAGAATGCCGATAGGCGGACTGAGAAAGCAGGGCCCCGGGAGAAAAGCATTCTCTAATCACCTCTGTACAGCCAGTAGTACGGTACACTGTCGTGGCTGCTCAGGACCCCCCCGAGGCTTCGAATCTTTATCATGGCTCGATAATGCTCTCCTCTTAATTGCCTTGGGCCGTGCCGATCTGAATCCCAATCCTGATTTCTGCAGTTATATTAGTTCCAGTGCTCGCTATCTTCGTCTCCCTCTGTGCGACGGAATTCCAACGTTTTGGCATCACGTTTGAAAATGCGGCAGCTCTGTCAGCCACTGCGCTCAACCTCGTTGTTAATGATCAGCAAGCACCTTCATAAGGGCGAACACTTCCTGGTCCTTGCATGTCACACCATCTGTTGCTCATCTCGCTCTTGCTTTTTTCGCGCAGGATTCATCAGGTTCGGCGACGGAGTAGCCAGTCCGATCAGGATGTTCAGGCTCAAAGGTTACTAAACTGCATTGTGCTTCATACCCATTTCCCACAGACATGCATCCTTCTTGCTCTCCTGCTGCTGACCATTCTTCTTGCCTTTTCTTCGTGCTGACCTGCTGCTGCTGACCTGCTACTTCGTTACGGGTTGCAGGGGGAGGGGGGGGGGGGGGGGGGGGGGGGGGGCTGTCTTGAGTGAAGGTACAAAGGGGGTGGGAAGTCTAGCTCACTGCCTTGGTTTCATTTGAAATCCACAGCTTAGCACTGCAGACCCTTTCAAAGAAGACTTCTAGTCGTCTTGTCTCTTGCTGTTAACAATTTGATTTCCTGCCCTGCCACAATGCTGCCTGCCAGGCCCATTGTAAGAAACATTAGCTCCACGAGCCCCTTCTGTAATTCCCATGCCCTCCATGCGCTGACGACGATTGAGTAATCCTAGCTTGCTCCAAAAATTTCACCATGCCATGCCTATGCAAACGCTAATGCCCATGCCCATGCATACACCGTGACTGTCCTCCCATCCACTTGGATTGCATGCAGGTTAACATTAAGCCAGAGCAGACAGCCCTCTTAGGTAGGAGGCATTCCTTGCTTCTAGCTACCCATTGTGGCTCTCTCTAATATTCATGATGGTAAGTTAAGCCCATGCCGCAAGTCAAGCTCCCCGCCCTACCCTAATCTACTCCCCTAACCCAACCTTTTTCCCTTGCTGTGCGCCCCTCTCCTGCCATACCATGCACTACATGGCGCCGCCATGCACTTCAATTGTCCTTACCAAGACAATTTCTGCTCCTTGCCTTTCATTTCTTTCCTCCGCCTTGCCATGACCTGCTTGTATGTCTTGTGGTGTTTTAGTTTGTAGGTCCTTATGCCTGTTGTATGTTAGTCTATCCTTTGTGTTTGTTTGCCTGCCCGCCTGTCTTTGTGTTCTTCTCTTTGCTTGCCCGCTCGCTTCTCGTTTGTATAGAGATGCATGTATGATTCCTATAAATCATGAATTTACTTCCATCCACTCCTACCTTTTTACAGGGCACCAATATAACCTATTTTTTTCGCTGATATACCAAATATAACCGACAAACTTCGAAAGCAAATTTCGTAGGCGCTACTTCCCCTCCGCATTAGCGGAAACTGGATTCGGAATGCCGCGACGCTAGGCTTTGTAACGATCACACCCGCGAGGGAAATGAGCAATGTGCCCCCATCTCAGATCCACCGCTCCCCACCTCCACCTCCTCCAAAGTGATCCATCTCAATTGTCGGCGAGCAAGCAGTTCGAATCCAGGGAAGCAGCGCTCTGGAAGCACCAGAGCGCAGCAAAACCCATGGGAAAAGGTAGGGAATATCAAAGCGCCAACGCCACTGCCAGCATCACCCAACCAAATTCTACCACCAAAATCCCCCATACCAGGGCGGATTACCAAATCTACACCAATCAAGAAGAACAACACCACGTTTCGAGCGGACACGCTGTCGCGAAGCGATCCTGGAACACCTGCTATACAGATATTCCAGGATGGGGCACCTGCATACAATCCACTAAGATCGTCACTACCCTCCGACGAATCCTGACCACCATAAAAAAAAAATATCATCTCCACCTCCAGCATCAAACATTCAAAACCACCACCAAAACCCTACTATGGAAAAGTTTCCATCTCCAACGCGACGATCCACATCGTCGTCCTTCTTATCCTCCTAACAAGCACAGCCTTCCTACACCGCAACACTTGCAACTCTCAAGCCCCACAACCCTCCAACGATACTATGCTCCGATATGGCCCTACCAATCCAAGCTCCTCACAGGTGAGAACTACGAGTCGTGCCTCCCCAGTAACGACCTGTACTCACGCACCGACCCTCAACCTCCATCCGACCATCGCTGCGTCTCCCTGCTCTGCAACAACACACTCCATCCAAACCAACATCTCCCCCAATTCCACCCTTACTGGGATAATACCGTCCATCGCGGCGAAGGTGAGAGTCCTATTGAATCCTGCAGATTCAATGGGGGGCAAAAGCCTGACGGCAGCCCCCAAAATGGAAAGCATAAGCCTGACGGCAGCTATCCGAACCTCGCAAATAACAATATCTCCTCGACAGGTCTCAGTGGCACCAAGCCTGTGCTCGAATCCAGAGGGGACGTCCTCTACCCCCCCCGAGGATTCACCGCGCAACGCCACTTCTTCCTGGATGCTCACCTACAGCGAGCCATCCGAGCCTATGAGACCCACGAGGAAATTAACGCAACCACCCACCCTCCGTCACCCAACGACGAATCAGTCTTCCACAACATCGACCCCTTCGCGGCCGAGCTGAGCGACCAAACAGTTGTGACTTACCCCATCCACGGCATTCCCCAAGATGCCAAGATTATCAAGGTGGTGCTGGGAGGCATTGTTGGCAACACCACCAGCATGAGGCTTACCAACAGGCCTAGACCCGGCTTCTTCCTGACAATGCCTTGGCTTGCACCACCCCTGACTCTGTTGCTAGGCATGTCAACGCAGCATTCCGCCAGATGCCCCCTGGCATACTGGCTGGCGACATCAGTGAGAAGCATGTCGATCAAGTCCGCAGCACCCCTACTACACCTGTAGAGTGGAAAGTAACAGTCCACATTCATGCCACTCACCTGCACAAACTCCCCCTCCTGAACTATCAAACACCTCTGCAACTTTGCAGTCCTATCCAAAAGCAGAAACCTTGAGACAGGGGTACCCACTCTCACCCCTCTAGTAAACACCAACCACCTCATTCCCTGCAAAATCTTAGTCAATATTGAAGACAGTGAGAGCCTCTATCCCAAGGGCACCATCTCTAGAGCCAACATCATCACTAGACTTACCTCCCTGGGCAGGTCCACCAGAAACCCTGCCTGGCAGATCATTGATGTTTGTCAGCAGGCCAGGATCTCCACCCATACTCCCAGTGGAAGTGTCCTCTCAGAGCAACCCACTGCACCTACTGCCACAACACTTGTACCCATCCCCACTATCCCCCGGCAGAACAACCAACCCTGCACACCCACCAGCCCCAGGGGCATCTCCAGACCCCCTAGCTGAAGGGGGAGATGAGCATATGACAGAAGCACAGGGCACAGATGTCACTGACCTCCCACACCCCTCTCCAACCCTGATGCCCCTGGCCATGACCATGCCCTTCCCACCAAGAAGGCCTGTCAAGGGGCCAAGAAGCAGAAGACCGCAGATGATGCGAAGTTACAGGACCCCCAGGAAAACTCACCTCACCCTCACCTCCCCTCAGCTTCTCTGTCCCAGTGACTTATCCCCCCCTGACTACCTCGACTTCCACGACATCGAGGAGGTTCGCCGAGCCTTCTGAAGCTTACATGCACTCCGACTGGAGGAACATCGAAGCAGAAGACAAACCCAACTGGCTTGTGAAGCTCGAGGTCATCCTCCAGCTTGCCTTGATTAACAACAGAAGACCAACGACGACACCATTACATTGCATAACTCACTCAACTTCATGATGGTAGAGACCACTCGCGACAACAGGACTGTCACCAGCGCCATGTGCGCCACTCCCGCAATCAAGGAGTCCATTGAGTCCCTGCTCCCCCTCCACATCAGGAGGACTGGCCACTACAGCCTCTTCATCAGTCCCCTCTCACATCCCCTCAGATGCCTACCAGTGCTCAGTGATCTTGAAGACTGACCAGATTGTCAACCTTGAAGACCGCCTTGGACTGCACCAAGCTATCATGGAATCCAACAGTCACTACCTCGCTACTCTAAGGAGGATGTTCCCAAGGAGCTGGAGGGCCTTGATGAGGACCTACACTCACCAGACCTATGGGACATCATCTCCAGGGAAAAGATCTGCAGCTATGATGTCACCACTGCTGCTCACATTAACAACTCCCTTGTCACCAGGGAGGGCATCCCCTCCACTTACATGATCCTATCACCAGGTCAACACAAGCCAACCGAGGCATCCACCTCATGCTCTTAAACAGAGCTACAGTCCTGATAACCTTCCTCTCCACCAGAGGCATCCTCCATTCTGGTGGCTCTACCTACACCCCTCAGGCCCTCCTTCCTCCCTGACTACGACCCTGCCATGACCAAGGGCAAGCCAGGCAAGATCTGGAACTGCCTGGCCACTTGGATGATCAGGAGAGAGATCTCCAAGAATTCCGCCAAGGGAGAAGGCCCCTTGACCCCCACACCAAGGGTGACCTGGACCAATGGAAGGCTCTCAGACCTCCCTGGATGGACACCCCCGAGTACCATGTCACCACCTACCAGAAGGCCATTGTTGACATGCTCCTCAACCATGCAACCCCTGACCCACCTGCAGCCTGGCCACCTGCACCCTACGAAGCCGCTAATGATGATGACATCTTTGGAGCAGGTGCCATCACCAGTGAGCACTGCAACACCCCAGCAGACCCTGAACTGGGAAATGACTGGAGCAGCTTCCTCCAAACAGCTGCTCTCAAGGTAACCCAATCAAACCAAACCCTATAGTACCTTCTACATCTGCATCCCTGCCACCAAAACCAACAACATCAAAACACTCACCACTCCACAGGTTGCCAGCACCACAGCCAACAAGGCCTACCCCAAAGCCACACCTACAAGGGACACAGGAAGTAGCAACCCCCTGGACCTCTGGATAACAGCACTGCTCCTCCTGCTCTTCTCTCTTATCAGCACTACCCACTGTCCAGTGGAAAGCATCCATAGCAAGAGCAACAAGAATAGAAAAAATATACATGGATATGAGCCCCTCTGGACACTATCTCCTTATCATAGTCCCTGCCAGACCAAAGGCACAGCCTGCCACTCTGTGCTGAGATTACAACCTGTAACAGATTAAACCTTGCCTGCACTCTTCCCTCCCTATCTCTCCTGCTCTCACTCTACCCATAGACAGCTCAGACACTCAGGAAGATGCTCACAGCAGTAAGTACCCCTACAGCTGCCCCCTCTCCACTCCTCCTACACCCCCACACTCAGAGGAGGTAGACCCAGAGGAAGCAGACGCCTACAAAGTAAGTCTGAGTCTGCCCCATACTGGGAAGCCCAAACAGCCTCCACTGCCAAATTCACTCCATCAACGCCTACCTTGGATACAAAGCCATGGATATCAACCTAGTCCTAGACTTTGCTAACAAACTCCACACTCAAGTCACTAGAGCCCACTGATAATCACTGGAAGGTTATGGGATCATATTTTCTCAACCCCTCTGGAAACTATAATAATGCCCTTATTGACTACTACACCTTCACCAAGGCAGACTGGCACTGGATACCTGGTCAGCCACAGGAACCACCCATACACACCACTACACACCTCATCTCCTAACACTGAAGAAAACTATGAAACAGGCATCCAACTCGGTAGCACCAAACAACAAATCTTAGCAGAATTCCCATCAATAGCACCAAATTCATACTGCACTACTGGTCCAATGGCTATGGTCATGCAATCACTATCAAATACTACAACAATAAATGGTACAACCTTGACTCTGAACTCTCTGGACCCACCATCCTAACCCCCCAAGACTGGCACCAGCTCCAGGGGCGCATCTACACTCTTAGCCAGGCTACACCCTCCTTCCATGGCTATCCATTTCAACCTGATCTCTATTTTGATCCAACCAATCCCCACCCTAATACCAATGTACCATCCTAGACGACTCTCAACAGATCAACACCTACACCAATCCACCACCTTCACCACCAGATCAAACAATCCCTACCACTCAAAATAACACTGAAACACCCACAGACGAAGATGATGACATTATCTATCTAGTATCTGAGGATGAATCCCACGCAAAACGTAAGAAACCCTACACCTCTACCAAAAAATCTAAAAAATCCAAGAAAACTACCACCACTAAAAAACGGTCACGAAGTGACCTTCCCCCCCAATACAGGAAGCAAGGCTCCCCACCCCCAGCAGGCCTACCATCCCTGAATACAACAAGCTCAGACAGACCCTGGATCCCTGGAGCTCCCCCCCGCCAAGAAGCAGCAGTCCATCAGCACTACCAAGCCCACCTCACCGGAGAAACGTAGTAAGCCTAAATATTCTGAACAAACCTCAGACCACCCTGTCCAACAGCAGGAACACATTCTTAATGACACAACATCACCATTATCAACTGCAGGGGAATTGGATCCTCCTGGGAAGTCATCTATGATCACATTAGATCCAGGGATAATGATATAATAATTCTCACTGAAACCAAACTACTCTCACACAGAAAATCCATTCTAAACATGATTAAATCAGACATGCATGATTATCACTTCCACCACAACAGCAAAACTACTCTCCAAGCTACCAGCCCTGACAAAATAGTCACCCCCTCAGCAGGGGTCATTACCCTAATCAGGAAAACAGTCACTGCTCACCCAGTCAATCATGAAACTCCAGTCGAACTCTCTGGACACATTACTCACCAAACCATAAACAACATAACCCATGTCCTGGGCGTCTACATGCCCTGTAACAATGCCCAAAAGAGAGCACATCTACTCCTACATCCACCACATTACTGAGAAAAATCCTACCCACCACTACATCCTAGCAGGGGACTGGAATGCCACATGCCACACCACTGACAGAAGCAGTCTAACCAAATATCCAGATGACATTTCTCACCAGCAACACATTTCTCAACTCTGTATCACTCCACAACCACAACCCAGACCTCACACATACTTTTCTTGCAGCAACAACACCCCCTACAGCAGTCGTATTGATGATATCCTGCTCATCAACTCACCTCCGGGCACCCACACCACTGAAAGCACCCACCAAATGGGGGACACCCTAGACCACCATGCACTTGAGCAACGCCTCACCTCCACTCTCCTCCCCCTCCTGCCATAACTCCAACCAACACCTACACCTCCCCTCAGCTCCTCCTCCCTCTTAAACAATCAGACAAAGAGAAAACTAGGCAAGCCATCACTACTCAATACCTCCACCAATTCCTGAGCTCCCACACTAACATAGAATCCGCCTGGCAAACTGCTCAGGAACTTCTTGGGGAAGACAGGACTGCATCTCACATTCAATCCATCCAGGCAGGAACTGATGACTGCACTTCCAGAAGACCTCAACAGTATGGCCGACCACCTTATGACCACCCTGCATCAAGCCCTCAGTATCATGATAGAGACTTGCCCCACTAAACAAACCATTCTGGCATCTTCCTCCCAGAAAGACAGCTAAATCCTACCAACAACTTAACCAACACGTGAAACACCTTAAAACTCTCCGCACCCAATCCTACTCCATGGACCAATCTGGATATGATAACCTGCGCTCTTCCCCATCCTTTCCTCCAGACTGCCCTCTACAAACTACAACGCAAGTCCAACTCCTTCTCCTCCACACCCCCTTCTTACCCAATACCGTCAATCACTCACTGATGACATACAACACACTATCCAGGAGCTACGCACTATCCAAGCCCTGCAAAAGGAGGAAAGAAGCACCAAGGCCATCAAGAAGTTTCGCCATCGCCTTAATACACAGGCGCGGGTTATGCATAGACACATCTTCAAACCAGACGGCCAGCCCACTCTCCACTGTCCTTCTTAACCAGCAAACTGGAACCCTTCATACTAAAACTAAAGATCTCCTTGACCTTTTGACCAAACACATGGGCAAACTCATGTCTCCCCCTGTGCCCCACCCAATGGCAACTACGCTGCCTACTCACCCCTCCCCCCTGGGAAACACACACTGACAAATTTCAACTCGAAACCCCCGCCACCTCTATTCAGCATACTGCCTCACCCTACACCTACCTCTCATCCCAACTGCCTACACCGACTGCATCAGAAAACTGGCCACAAATAAAGCCACAGGACCAGATGGGATACCCAATGAATTACTGATGTGTCTCCCACCGAAATGCACACTGTCATTCACAAACTTATGCAAATCTCCTGGATCCTGGGAGAAACCCCAGACTGCTGGAAAACTTCTCACACAGTTATGCTTTACAAAAAAATCTGACCCGTACCTTCCCAGAACTATAGACCCATAGGACTTAACAATTCTGTGGCTAAACTCTGGACCTCTCTCATCACCAACACAATTTCCACCTACTCAGAAACCAATCATATTCTCAGCACCTGCCAAGAGGGATTTAGAAAAGACAAGGCAGCACTACACATGTTAAAGTCTACTTGACACTCTGTGCTTTAAACAAAAAAAGCCCACAAAGCAAAACCCATTACATAGGGGTGTGTCGAGGACAAACAAACCAAACTCCCAACCACCGTTTTGGTGGCGTAGGTATTAAACCCCTTAGAGCCGGACCCAGATCTCAACCACTTACCTCCAAGATGAATTACGGTGCCACTAAGCATAGAGGATGCCTCCCTCTTCCAACAAGACTTGTACGCAGCTTACTTTGACTTTAGCTCTGCCTTCAACATGATAGATCACCAAAAACTTCTTTGCATTATGCACAACCTTGGATTCACCCACGACACCATAGACACAGTCAAAGGGATCTATACCAACTCCAACACTCACATCCTCCTTAACAACACACCTGGTCAACCCATCCCCATCACCAGGGATCCATCCAAGGGGACACACTCTCCCCTCTCCTCTTCATCATCTTTATTGAACCCCTCCGCCGATGGCTATGCTCAGGAGGTAGGGGATACCGCGCTGCCTCCCTTCCCACCGCGGAGGCTGACGAGCACCTCACCAGCAGCTTGGGGTACGCGGATGACACCGCAGTCCTCACTGGAACGGTCGAGGACCTCCGCATCCAATGTGGTAAAGTCCAACTGTTCAGCACCTGGTCTGGCATCCTCTCAATGCTACCAAATGTGTGGTCAGTGGCATCCTTCACAAGACACACCCCTCAAACCCCACCCACACTGATATCCTCAAACAAAGACTCAGGACAAAATAGCCCTTGGAGACACATATGCCACTTATCAACCACCAGATATAGCCTACAAATACTTAGGAGTCCACATCTCTCTCACCCTCAACTGGAAAACCCAACTGCATGCCACCCTTGACATTATTCCACACCAAGGGCCTAACATATACTCAACAAGCTAAAAGCAGGGCAACCCTGAACAATGCATACGCATAATCACACAATGCATCAGAGCAGCCATCAAATACCCTATGATCGTAGCCCCCTTCTCTCTCACAGACATCCACATTATAGATAAAGCAGTACTTAAGACAGTCAAACTGTGCAGCAGCCTTCCCATGTCCTTCCCCACTAGGGCACTACACCTGCCCAAAACAGAGGCAGGCCTAGGGATCCCCTCTCTCCTCACTGAATACACAAAATTACTGGCCTCTGCCCTCACCCACGCCATGAATGACACTGGACGCCTGGGCATACTAACCAAATCTCTCCTCACTAAAACCTTCAAAACTTTCCACACTCTCACTCCAACCTCTCTCTCTCCCAAACTCCTCCAATACTCCTCTCTTGACCGGCAACTTCAACTCCTAGACCATTCAAACATCCAAATTACCTGGAATGACACAGAACTCCTGGATAAGCTCAACATCCAATCAGTACTCCTCAACCTGCTCACATCCCTGTCTCCCTTGTGACTCCCTTCCACGATCTAGGGATCTATACATACCACGACCTGGTTACTCCAGCAGGCACTCACCTTATCACTACCACGGATCTCCCTCTTATCACACAGGGCAAAGTCACAAAGCACCATCGCGCGCTCCCTCAACCTCCTTACAGCACACCTCACTGGCAACAGCCCCGACCTGCTCCCCTCCTTCAGCCATGCCAACCCTCTTCCATTACCGCAGCGACAACTTACCTCGTCATACACCATCCCACCCCAAACCGTCAGCCGATGCGCAGAAACATGTTTGTCGCCCGCCCGGCCTCCACCCCAACTCAGCGCTACCCCACCAGCCGAGCGCAACCTCCTGTCAAGGAAGCGGACTACACAGCAGACCCTCTCCGAGACCTCAGCGGGGAACAATGGTGGGCGTGGACCACCTGCAACTCCACAGCCGAATGGAACGCCAACGTCGACCACTACGGTAAAGCATGTGGCAACAATGAAGCCGCGACAACCTGGGCATCCCGCCTTCACCTCTGCAAGGCCATCATCCGCGGCCCAGCCAAGCCCTTCTTTAAGCACTACAACATCACTAAGGTCTCCAACCCTGATCTTCTCAAGGCAGCAATGCTCCACCCTACCCCTGGATCCCCATCCCCCCCTACCCGTCTCCTTCACCTCACCTATGGTAACCAGTACAAACCCCTCAGCATCACCAGCTGGCGCAGCAAACGGACCATGGACACTAGGGACACCAGCATCACCACCACTGCCCCACCTCAATGGCCCCCATCACCATGCACAACGACCATATCAGTCAATACACCCAAATTGGTTACACTATCCTTCACAGTAACCCAATTACTCCCACCACCTCTGAGGTCCACTGGAAACCACAACCATACCACACCACCCACCTCATCACCTATGCTGGCCAATCCACCTATGACACCCTTCTCCAGGCCTTCAAAGACACACCCACCACCACAAACCCATCTAACCCCAGAAGAGACTCCCACCTTACTAACTCCCAGCAACAGGGACAATGGCCACTACACCTGGCTTTCAACGCTGATAACCATGCCCTTGTCCACAAACTTCTTCACATAGACACTCATGACCGAAACCCTACCTGGGACATCCAATCACCACTCAAACACACAGCCCAAACTGGCATCCTCACTGGCTCAGAAGGCCATCAAACCCACACGCATGCAGACACTACATTCCTCTATAAACCCCACGGGAAATGTGTGGGTCATAGTACCAACACCCTTCTCACCTCCCTCCACACACACTATGAATACAATAAAACTACACGCCTTTCAACTTGGAACCAACTCACACAAGGAGGATTCCTACCTGACCTTGCAGCCCTATACACCAGACACAAGGACACCCCTGCCTCCACCTACACTCTTCCCCCAGCCCTGCACCAAGCTAACCTACACCTCAACATCACCCATCACCGCACTGCTACCTGTCCACTCAACCTAGATTCTGCCTATGAAGAATTTTCCTCCATGAACCCAGCTGACCAGCTCTTTGGAGCCAACGGGGATCTCTTCCACAGCATCTGGACAGGGATCACTGGTGACATCCCTACCTCCGTCACCGATGCACACAAGGCACTCAGGTGGGCTCTAGCCAGTGCTGACACACGCAGAAGCACAACACATCCCAACATGCACTGTCTTACTCATCCGAGACAACTATAATGCCCCCTACAAGAAACTATTGCACCACCCTGGATCCATCACGTGGACTCCAGACCTTTCTCTGAAATCTACAGCAACCTCTGAAACCTGGCTAGGGGCAAACATCACAACCCTACCTCCTCCCACAAGCTCCACATTCTCATCATCAGCAACCCAAGCAGCCAACCTGAATACCTAAACGTCTCCAGGGGTTCAAAGACATCTGGTCACAGCACATGCTCAGCATCTCACCCTACTGGGAACCACATAACCTCCCTGCACATCCTAACCTTACCTCTTCAGACACACAAATCACCTACCCCAGGACTCTTAAATCCCTCACTACCCTGCCCTGGCAGCCTACCACCCACCACTGCCCCCCTCTGCTCCCCACAGTTATCTACCCCTGCCACTACCCAGCCATACCTACCCTAGGTCTGCAGGTCTATACTGATGGCAGCCTGATCAAGGGAGCCCCTGGCACCCCAGCAAAATAGGTGCAGGGGTCTACATACCTGTGGCTGGTATGAGCTATTTCCATTAACCCAGGAGGCCAAGGCGCCACCAGAACTAACAACCGGCTGAATTAGTGGCCATCCATCAAGCCATAGCACGCATTGACTATAATACTGACCTCACCCTGCACACTGACAGCCTCTGCTCACTCCAACTCATTAACAAAATGATTCAAGATCCTACTACCTCTACACGTTCTCTTCACTCTGAACTCCTGCATTCTATCCGCACTCACCTTGTCCAACGCATTCTGGCAGGATCACACACTACCCTCTGCAAAGTACGCTCACACACTGGCATATTGGGCAATGATAGAGCAGATGCACTAGCACGCAATGCAGCCACCAACCCAGCATCTGTACGATACACCGACACCACTGGAGAACAACCCCGCCACAACACCTATTGGCCCACTGTCCAACCCCCTGCACACCTCTTGGCACAACTCCCCCACGAGCCTTAGCACCTAACCTCACCAACGGGATCAGTCTTAACCTTCCCACTAGCTGCCACCTCGGACAACATCCCCTCAAAGGCATATATGCCACCACCTGGGCTGATAACACCCCCTTGCATCTACCCCACTCCAGCAATAAATTCTGGACATCCTCTCACATCACCCGCAAAACTAAGTTCTGCATCCTCAAGGCCAGATGGGGCCGACTGTGGAACAAGAAGCTTGCCTATCGCTGGAAGATGCCCTATGCTAACAACCCCAACCCTGCCACCTCCCCCACATGCCCTATTTGTACCACCCACGAGGACGGAGCTGGCCACATTCTTGCTGGCTGCACACACGCCACCTTCAAGGGCATGTACATCAAGCGTCATGACGCAGCTGTCCACTTACTGCACAAGGCCATCAGCAAAGGCGCCCTTGGATCCCGCCGCGTTATCATGGACGCAGGTAGGCTGGAGGACCTCCCCCGCGGAGTCCTTGGCAAAACACTGCCTGACTGGTTACGCCCTCCCTCCATCTCAGCAGAGATCTGGCCCAAACTGAGGCCAGATCTCGCCATCCTGCCCGAGGTGGACTCACCCACCATTGCTGCTGACAAGGAAATCTGGATTCTAAAGCTGGGATACTGCTCTGACACCAACCATGCCACTAAGGCAGAGGATAAACATGCCCAACACACCCAGCTGGTGGCCGGCCTAAGACTAGCTGGCTACCTTGTTCACTACCTAGTTGTTACCATTGGTACCACTGGCACCATCCCCAGAACCTTTGTGACCTCCATGACCACCCTTGGTCTTACAATTTAGAAATTCTTACATTAGCAGACCAGCTGCACCACCACTCTGTTGACAGCTTTCAGACTATTTTACAATGTCGTAGATTCATGGAACACCACCCCGCCGGAGATTAACATTTTTTGGTCCAGCTAGTGCCACCCACGTGACTGACTGAAATGACTCTCAGTCAGTTACGGGTGGGATCACAACTAGTACTGGATATTTTTTGTGTTTATCTATGGTGACTACAGCTAGCTTCTGCGTACGCTGTGGTGTCCTTAATCTCACGTCCCTAGAGTATTTATATTTCTTGGATGTAACAATTTCAATTTCAATTTCCATGGGTCATGTCTGAACATAGTCATGGCCGCCATTTCCAGAAATACCCAACAAACAGCAGAACTTCTCCACAACAGAATGGGTCACCTTTCTTACAGCAGTTTAGTCAGGCTCATTTCTGAAGACATGGTCACAGGTACAGATGTCACCACTGCAGCCTGCAACAAAATGAGAAAGCAGACTTGTGAAGTGTGTGTCCTATCTAAAATGGACAAGAACCCATATCCTACATCATCCACACGTGCCACAAGACCCTTGCAAATCATCCACATTGACATGAGTGGAAAGATGAAAGTACCCAGTCTTAATGGCAACATATACTTCCAAGGCATTCTTGATGACCACTCAAAGTACTCCATAGTCACATTCCACAAAAACAAACACACAGTGCCCAAAGACACCATGCATGGTATGAACTGGAACGGTATGAAATCCTTACTGACAACAAAATAGGCACCATTTTCTGCGACAATGGATCAGAGTACATCTGCACATCATTTAAAAACTGGTGCAAAAAGAAAGGCATTACCCTCAACTTCACAGTACCTAACAATCCAGCCACTAATGGAGGAGCAGAACGTCTCAACCGCACTCTCCATGACAGAGCCACTGCCCTCCTCATCTCATCCAAATTTCCTAACAGATACTGGGCTGACATGGTGAAGAATGCTAGCATCTTGAGAAACCTCAGCCCCACTTCTGACTCAGACAAAACTCCCTATGAAATGTTCCATGGCGTCAAGCCTAAGATTGATCACCTCAGAACCATTGGGTGCACAGCCTACGTCCACATACCACCCAAATCCAGAGCATGGAAGTTTGCACCATCAGCCAAAATCACTAGACTCATTGGCTACTCCCACATCAGAAAAGCTTACAGAGTTGTAGACTGCAACCATAAGATCTATGATGCTAGAGACATCACCTTCAATGAGTCTGAGAACCTGGCAGGAAAGAATGGATTCCCCAGTGCAGATGCTGAAATCCTAGGCATGTATGAAGAAGACACCCCTGGTGAACCTGAAGATGAAGACACTCCCTCACCATCCCATTCTCCCTCAGAAAACATAGCCATTGAAGCATTGCGTGAAAGAAACAAGGCAAACATGGGAGCATGGGGATCACCAGAAGATATAGATGATAGCTACCTACCCAGTTCAGTGCACCAGCAAGGTACTACTGCTCCACAGCACAGTGCACCTCACCCCAACAACGATGTTGAACAAGGAAATGAACACATCCCCACACAGTCCCTGGCAGGTGACCTCCCCAATCTCATGTCACCACAACGCAATGCATCAGAACATGCAATCACCTCTCCTGCACCAGCACAGCAACAGGCATCAACTCCTCCACCAGAAACTGCACTCACCCAACCTCGCCGTAGTGGCAGAGAAAGACATGCACCTAACCACCTAGCATTCCTAGCTGCAGACCAGATCATCATACCCAAAAATGAAAGAGAAGCCCAAGCTAGCCCTCAAGCAAAAGATTGGAAGGCTGCCATGGATGCAGAACTAGCAGCACTAGCAGAAATGAACACCTGGACCCTAGCAGAACTCCCACATGGAGCCAAAGCCATAGGCACTAGATGGGTCTTTGACATCAAGCAATCAGTGGATGGTCAGCTAGTCAGGTACAAAGCACGTCTAGTAGCAAAAGGATATGCTCAACGCCCTGGCATGGACTATGATGAAGTTTTTGCACCAGTTGCCAAACATGCCACCATCAGGTACATCCTGTCCATGGCTGCAGACCCATCAGCTCATCTTGCCCAACTTGATGTCTCCACAGCATTCCTCAATGGAGTAGTGGAAGAGGAACTGTACTGTTCCCAACCCCCAGGGTTTGAAAGAGACCACAGGGTTTGCCGCATGTGGAAATGCCTCTATGGACTGAAGCAAGCATCAAGACAGTGGTATCTAAAAGTCAAAGAGGATATGACAGCCCTTGGCTTCAGAGAAGTTGATGTTGACCAAGGCCTCTTCCTGCTCCCTAGGCCAACAACAAGACCCCTCATCTGGGTCCTCCTCTGGGTTGATGACTTCCTCCTGCTATCCTTTGACAAGGACATCCTCCAGCAGTACAAAGACAAGATAATGAAGCTCTACAAGACAAGAGATCTTGGAGAACCATCTGTCTTTGTGGGCTATGAAATCACCAGAGATGCAACTGCTGGAACCCTGCATATCTGCCAGTCCAGGTTCACTCAAGACCTGCTCAAGGCACACAGCATGCTCCCTGAGCCCAACAGCACCAGGTTCCCCATCCCACTGCAGCCTGATGCTCCTCTCCCTTATCCTGAAAAGGACACACCAGACTCTGGCCTTCCCCTTGCCCAGATTGTAGGATCCCTCAACTACCTGGCAGTCAACACCAGACCTGACATAGCACAAGCTGTCAACAGATTGGCCAGGCACAGTGCTCACCCCCTCCATGACCACATGGAAGCTGCCACAGGTATCCTCAAATACCTGTCCAACACACCTGACCATGGGATCACCTACACCCACTCCAAGAAACTCCTCACTGGCTACTGTGACTCTGACTATGCTGCCCTATCACAAGGAAGTCCACAACAGGCTATGTCTTCCTCAACCAGGGGGGAGCCATCTCATGGGCATCCAAAATCCAAGCATCTGCCACTGCCCTGTCCACCACAGAAGCTGAGTTCATGGCAGCTACCTCTGCAGCCCAAGAAGGAATGTGGTTGAGGAAACTGCAATTCTCCGCCACAGGTACCATGCCCCCTGCACTCACCATTAATGGTGACAACCAAGCTGCACTCAGTGCATGGAACCAAGAGAAGCTCTCCTCCAGGCTCAAGCATATGGAAACAAGATTCCACTTCCTCAAAGAGCAATCCAAGAAAGAAGGCATCAAGCTCAACTGGATCCCCACTGCTGCCAACATGGCTGACATGCTCACCAAAGCTCTGCCCAGGTCCAAGTTCTGTGCATTCAGACAGCAGATTGGCTGCACTGGAAAGATCAAGCTTGACTAACCTTGACACATGCCTCTGTAGCCCCTATGATACCATGCTAGATTTCCTGACAGATTAAAGTCCAAGTTTTTCCTAGATATTGATTGATTGCACTCTTATTGACTGCTTTCTTCTATTTTAGTTCAGCTTTCATCAGTGACTCCTGCAGGATATTCTTAGACCTTTCCTGCCCTCTTCAATCAATACACCTGCCAGCTAAGTTTTCTTACATAGCATTACAGCCTATGAATATTTTAAGTCCCTCTAGTTTTCTTTAGACTCCTCTAATTCCAGGAATTCTCCAACATGAAGAATACCAGGAATTGGGGGGGATGTTATTCACCGGGTTTCACCGGCTCACCTAGAGTGACTTAGAGTGCACAGGACTCCTCCCTGCTGCACTGTACTGCCGTGCCGACGCCAGCTATGGCATGGACACTGATGCCGGTACCATGAGGTACCGCGGCATCCCAGTACTTTCTCCTAGCGCATTGATCGAATGCTTATCTAACTGTAAAGATCTTATCCTTACCGTCTTCCCCTCGTCTCTGTGCTTTGCACACGCTCCGGAAAACTACATTTTGTGTGTGGGTTGGGGGAGGGGGGGGGGGGGGGGTATATACTTATTGCACGAGATCCAAAGTGTGAAAGTGGTGCCAATGGACTGCCCTTACCAAGCCCTACTCATGGGTGGTCTCAGAATTGCATTGGGAATGGGCTGTGTCACACAGTGTGTGTGGGGTGGTGGGTGTGGGTTGGGGGTTGGGGGGTTGGGGGGGGGGGGGGGGGGGGGGGAGGGGGGTATATACTTATTGCATGAGGTCTAAAGTGGTGCCAATGGACTGCCCTTACCAAGGCCTACTCACGGGTGGTCTCAGAATTGCATTGGGAGGTCTAAAGTCAGCAAAAAGGAGTAAAAAGTCAGTAAAAAGTCAGCAAAAAACCAAATGAGGGCTGAGTATGTTCAATAAATCGCAAATAATTATGTCATATGCATCCTCTACTTGGAATAAATCGATCGGCTTTGCTCAACTTTTCGTGGAGGATGCTACCTCCTGATAGAGCGCGAAATTGTTAGGCATTGATGCCGGAAGCGAGTAGAAGGGCACGCATTCCCGCCCAGTGCAAAGCATTGGCTGCTGTAAGCTCGCCCAGTCAGAGCTTTGTCCCTGTTGCCAATGAGGTTTGGCCAAGAGTGGTCTTCGACATGTGCCTGTCGCTGATTCGAACTTCCTAGTGCTTGTCCATGCTTGTGAGGATTGAAAGATTTAGCGAGGATCTGGGGAGCACGCGGCGGGAAAGCAGTCAGCGAGCGAGCAAGAGAGAGAACGTAGGAGAAGGAGAAGAGGAGGTGAATGAGTACTGAGTTAGACGCCCATGCAGAGCTCTTTGGTCACTCATTGCAGTAGAGTTTGACAAGTTCTAAGAGCGTGTCGCAAGCGACACGGAAAATCGCTTTAGCAGTCACCGGCAGGGAGTTTCGAAAGTAGTGGAGAAAGTAGCTACTCGTAGCCGAATAGATCTACAAACATTGAACCATTTTTGCGAAGGATCTTGACCGCTGCGATGCTGATAACTCTAGTCATGCGCACTCCAACTATGAGCAAAAATTGGGGGTGCGGAGGTGGTCGGAATCGTTCAAACTGGACATCTGTCGGACAGACGGACAGCGGACGGCGGACAGAAGCACAGGGAAATTTCAGAGTACTGAAACCGAGCATTTCGACTGTCTCGGAACCCGGGGAGCAGGCCCGAATCAGATACGCCTGAGCGCGTGCACAGCAGGCGCACGGCAATTAACCTTCGACAGTCCGACAGATCTCGCAGGTCGCCAGAACAACAAGAGATCCGACAGAAGGCAACAGCAGTAGCAGTAGGCGTGGTAGCAGCAAAAAAGTGACAGTCAGCGATCGGGAAATGGGGAGGAACGCGTATTTACAACTCAAGGGGATGCGAACCTTGGACTGTCGTCATACACGTCTGCAGACAGGCTGGCCATGGCTACCTGCAAATCCTACCATACCCTGACCTGATAGCGGCATGATGGCAGCGCACGTGGGGGCCCCAGTTTTCCGAATTGGCTGCCTCCAAGAAGAAGCCTTTAAGCATCAGCGTCCGAATTCAAGAATCAATATTCGCGCGTTGGGTCAACAGATTTGAAGGTGCTCATAGCGCTTGCCCTTGACCCCTTGTTTGTCTTTAGCTCTTTTTTCGGCCCTTTTCTCGACCTCTCTTGTGGTTGTTGGGCTTGGTGCTCAGGATTGCCTACCTCGGCATCCCTCACGTTTCCGCTCTTCTTTCTGCCTCTAGTTGGCTTCCCTATTTTTTACTGCTCCCCGTTTGTGGAGTGCCTAAAAAAAAAACATGCTTTCTTTATACAGTTGGATGGTAGGCAGGCTGTGCTGCTGTCCATGCAATGATTTGCTGAGTTCATGTATTGAAACCTCTCTCTCTCAAAATAAAATGAACAACTTTGGTGGCCAATCAGCAAAACAAACTTTTCATGAGAATCGGAAACACTCTAAAACCTTTCATGGCAATCGAAAACACTCTAAAACCTGTACTTCGCTCGACCGACTTGTACACCATTTCCCGGCAAATTGTGATCAACCGCCCCGGGACCCCCCACCCCAACCCCCACCCACCCACCCACCACCCACCCGCCCCCACGGTTAACAGCCCGTTTCTTTAGCTGCGCAGTGGTCAGGGTTCGTGGCCCAGGTCAGCATTCTGATCGACGGCAGTTAGGGCGTGTTTCCAGTGGACCAAATAGTTCAACTGTGGGCGCCAGCGTGGCACGAGTGTTTCCAGTGGGCACAGTTCAACTTCAACAGTTCAACTTTTCGCCGATGTGGCACGCCAGGTGGGCAGCCACGTCAGGGTTTGTCCGTCGCCCTCCCCCTCAACAGTTCAACTGTTGAGCAATCCCGACCCCCCCCCCCCCCCCCCTGTTCGGGATTACTCAACAGTTCAACTATTTTTTGGGGGGGGGGCCGGTGGACAATTTCGAGGGAGGGCGTTGGACAAAATCACAAAAGTGATACAGCAGCGAGCATCTTCGCAGATTCTCCCCGAGATCTGTCAACACGCCCCGAGTTGCGAGTAATTGGGAGCCAATTTCAAGTTAGATGGGCGAAGACATGAAAGAAAGGCGGGAATTAACGAGTTTGAATGATGATAGCGAGAGCCACAGATTCGACCGAAATTTCAATGTAACCACCCGATCCATTCGACCGGACGGAGCAGATGCAGAAGCGGCAGCGGCAGGAGGAGCAAGAGAACAGATGGAAGTGAAGAGCGCAGCGAAATAATTCACTGGTGGTGGTAAGCGGTGGATGCGGTGATTTGAGGAAACTTCGAGCAAGCTGCATGCACTTGCTGCGAGGGGGGCAGGCGCTCGAGGGGCAGCCGTGATGACAAGGCACTTCTTGAGGTTTTAGGGCCCAGCTCAGCACTCGACTTGAACTGTAGGGTTGAGTGGTCTACTATACACAGTTGAACTGTTGGTCTACTGGAAACACGCCCTTAGTCCATCGTGGGCCCTTCCTGGCAAAACCATTTCAATAGCGGCGACAGAGCAGCTGCCGGCAGTACGCTTAGCTGTAGCGCAGTACGCTGAGATGTAGCGCAGTTTGAATCAAGCTCAGGGTGCCTGCACGTGGTGAAGGCTTGGGGGCAAGCAGCGCCGGGTTGTTGGACGACATCATAGCGAAGCCAGAGAGATGTAGACGATGGGCTGGTCTCATGGGGATTGAAGATGCCTCCTCCTGGGATGGCAGGGCGCCTGTAAAAGATGATCGCGATAACATGGCTGGAGGAAAGGTAGATATTCGCACAGGGAAGCAAGTTCCCGACCATTGAGAGAGCAGAGCTTTATAACCCTAAACGGACAGGATGTAGCATTAATTCAAATGGGACGATTCACAGCCTGTTTCCAATTGAGGGTTAGGCCGGGTTATGGAGCATAAACGTCCTCGGCAATCGGAAACACTCAAAAAATTGTACTTCGCTTGACCGACTTGTACGCGAGTTTCCAGCAAAATTTGATGACGTGCCGGTGCGGATCGGGGTTACCCTGAACCGTGCCCCCCCCCCCCCCCCCCACGGTTAAGGGTGGATTCCCATTGGACTGGATGGGTAAAGTCGGTTGTGTAGTACTGGATGGGTCGGTATTTGTCGGTTGGGCCCTTTGGATGGGTCGTTGAGCTCTTTGGATGGTTCGTGCATCCGTACACGGCCACCCATCCGAAACGCACTCCCATTGCAAGCGACTGGATGGGTGCAGCAATACACGCATGTACCACTGGGAACCTTCGCAGGTACTTTCAATCAGTAGTCGCAAGAAAAGACGGATCGATCGTTGACAGTTCAATTTCCGTTCCGTTCCGTCGCCATGTTGCAGAGCGATGAAAGACGAAAAAGAAAAGTAGAATGAGGAAGGAAAAGAAAAGAAAAGCAGTACGCCAATTCGGCGTGATTTAGGAAGGGGCGTCGAATGGAGAAGAAATTGTTAGAATGTCCCAGATTCTGTCTTGCTCGAAGATGATCTGTGATCCAAAAGTTCGGAAACTCCTGGCTAATGAAACTAGCAGGTCGGTTGAAGAAAGCAATACGCGTCAGTTGCGCGACCGTCGCCAGATCAATGCCGGACTGTGCCGGAAGGAGCCGGATATTTTGCGACCCATCCAGAGCCATCCAACCCACACCTCGGTCGAGGGCCTGGATGGATTTTGGCTTTGGGATGGGTCGTCTGGATGGGTATTTCGTCAGTACATCCGTACAAATACAAACCATCCAAAACCCCTATGGGAAGGTAAACACTGGATGGGTCGTCGGTTATCCGTACTTAACGACCCATCCAGACCCATCCTGCCCCAATGGGAATCCACCCTAACGTAAGCGTAACCCCGATCCGCCTTGGTTCCACGCTGGCACTTTGACCGCAGCAGCGGTCACTTGCGGCCATAATGTGGTGAGCGCGAGCGCTGCAATCTTGTAGATCGCGCAGTCACGCGCGATCCCTTCAATTCCCTAGAATCTCTGACGCTCGCCGCTATGGATTCGTCTGGTCAAGGTTTGTTTTTCAAGCAGAACCAGCATTGGGGCATCAACGAGCACCCTAGAAGCTTCTGGGATATGGTAACGAAATGGAAAAGGACAGGGCCAACGTCTTGGAGTCAGAACATGAACTCGAATTGCGAGACGGCTGCACGAAACAAAGTCAAGCCGGCGAGTAAATAATTCAAACGCTTCCAAGCTGTCGAACAACTGATTTAACGATCACATAACCCACATTTCCCCATAACCCAGATTTCAGGGACAATCGGAAACACGAAGTTGTACATCGGGGTTACGCGACAGGAAGCTGGCTAGTACACGGGTTACGAGTATTGCCGCACTACAGTTTGCGGGGTTACGCATAACCGTAACCTGGTCTTATGGAAACAGGCTGTCAAACGGGCAGCAGCAGCGTGGCAGGGGGTCGTTGCCGTGCCGTGCCGGTCTATTGTGACAACCTGGCAATTCCCACTGCTCTGCGCGATTTGCGGGGACCTTTTTAGTTCCTCGCCGAATCGGCAATTCCCACTGGCCCTAATACCCCAATAAACGGCCGTTAGCTGATGACGTCACCTTCCACGAGCGGGCATGGAAACAACAGCGCGATGTGTCAGGACCCTAACCTAACGACCTCGCGCAGCTAAAGAAACGGGCTGTAAGCGTAACCCCGATCAGCCATGGTTCCACGCTGGCACTTCAACCCGCAGCGGTCACTTGCGGCCATCATGTGGAGTTGAGCGCGGGCGCTGCAATCTTATAGATCGCGCAGTCCTGCGCGACCCCTTCAATTCCCCAGAGTCTCTGACGCCCACGGCCATGGATTTGTCAGGTCAAGGTCTGTTTTCGAAGCAGAACCAGAATGGGGGCATCAACGAGCACCCTACCAACCTGAGAGTATGGTCGCAAGAAGCGGTGGCCTCACACCATCAGGCGAGTGCTGTTTTGCTGCAAATCTCCCCATCTCTGATGTGCTCGCCATGCGCATTATCGCGCCCACCCACATTATCCACCCATACGCCCCCACCCTGGGTCTTAAGTGGTGCCAATGAACTGCCCTTGTCAACAGATCTCAATGGTGGTCACATGTCATTTGGTTTTATTGTAAGTTCTTTACAACGGTGAATAAACTCGATAGCGGAGAAGATGCTATTAAGCGCAGCAGGCGCAATCATATAGAATAGAGATGTGTACTGCAGGGTACTGCAGTCACGTGCAGGCCACAGCTAGCCTGTGGCCTGACAGCAGTCAACACGGGACCAGGAGAGAACTGGTACCGGTGTATGTGCACTATGCAAACTCAGAGGCTGATATATAAATCAGTCAATAAGATCCCCCCCAATTCAAGGTATTCTTTAACTAACGGATTCCTGGAATTAAATGAGGGGCATAAGAAAATTAAGTAGTAGTTACTATAGAGTAAAAGGAGGCAGAGAAGTTAGTACAAGGAGCAGGGGCTTGGATAAATGATTTATTCAAGTCGGGCCAGAGGGGAAGGGGTTTCCTCTTGTAGAGTCCCTGGGTTAATCTACTATGCTAGCAGATCTATGGGTAAGTTACTTTATGTGAAATAATAAATCTTGCAGTGGGGCTGCAAGCTTAGACTGCAGGGAGGCTGCAAAGGGGTGAATTTAACTGCAGAAAAGGTGCAGGCTAGAATGCAGAGAAGCTGCTGGGAAGCAGGAGGGGAACTGCAGATAGGCTGCAGAGTGCAGACTAGATTTCAGGGAAGCTGCTGGGAAGCTGGAAGGAAACTGCCGGAATGCTGCAGGCTATATGGTAGGGAAGCTGCTTAGGGAACTGAAAGAGAGGGAAGCTCCCAGGCTTGGATGAAGCTTGGGTAGATAGCCTAGATTACGAGAAGGGTGCATGATTCAAGACTAAAGGCCTAGTTTTAGACAGGATGTCTGTACTAGTCCCCCCATAATTTGGGTTAAGAGCTGAAGGGCTGAACCTAAATTAGAAAGTTGCAGACATCATGTTGAAATGCCATGTGAAAATCTAGATAAAAGGGTGTGCTGCCTGTTGTCAGTACATGGGGCAGTACATTAGGCATACAGTATAATAAATTCTAGAGTGTTCAAGGCTAAAGAAAACATGGGTAGAGCAAAGTCTGATCTAGTTTCTTAGGTGCCTGACAGAGTGGGGAAGGCATCTAGGGCAAGCTGGTTGCAGTCTTGCAGACTTGGGCTAGGAACTCATCAAATGATTTGGTAGCCAGGTTTGGTGGGACAAGGATGTTGATGAAAGTGAAGTCCATGGGGCTCCAGTCCATACTGAGATGGTTGACACACAATACTTTTCCTCCAGGGTAGGCACAGCTCCTGGGGTCCATGATCATCTTGGGTCTGAATGAGAGGGCATATACATGGGCATTGGTCACGGCTGCCTGTAGGCAGATGGGCCATTGTAAGGTCAGTCTGGCTGCAGTAGAGACAGTGGGGTAGGCTTGCACCATCTATTGGAGCCTGCTAGTGTGCTTGAAGACAGGAGCATAGGCTTCAGATGGCTCTTTGTGCATAGGTCTGTAGGGAAACTTTCCTTTCTCAGATGTCAGCAGGGTTGGGAATCTGGTGGTGAAGGTAGTGATGAGTTGGGAGAGTGGAGGCCTGGGCTTGATATTGAAGGATGGTGAGGCAGGTTTGTTGTTCAGTAGGTGGAGGGTACGTCCAATTCTGGTCAGGCTGAGGCTTGAGTTGTTGGAGAAGTGGATGTGGTCGACATTCTGATTGACTTCTCCCAGTGGGATCTCAATGTCAGGTGAGCTGTTCTGGAGGATCCACTGTTGCCAGGTGAACTGATATCTGAAGGTCGGTACGCAGCGGCCGTCTTCTTTTAGCGTCTATTGATGGGCCCATAACCTTTTATTGTAAGTTCTTTACAACGGTGAATAAACTCGATAGCGGAGAAGATGCTATTAAGCGCAGCAGGCGCAATCATATAGAGTAGAGATGTGTACTGCAGGGTACTGCAGTCACGTGCAGGCCACAGCTAGCCTGTGGCCTGGTAGCAGTCAACACGGGACCAGGAGAGAACTGGTACCGGTGTATGTGCACTATGCAAACTCAGATACTGATATATAAATCAGTCAATAACATTTGGAGGTCTGAGTAAGAAGATAGCAAAAAACCTGAGGAGGGCTGCCCCCACCCCCACCCTGGGTTCCTCCTGGGTTGAGCCATCATAAATCACCCATGCATAATTGCATATCTGATCATCGTCTAATTTAGAATCCCCACCTGTCATTTAATTTGTGTAGGTCGTCCCTGGTATGCGGCCCCCAAACTTATTACGGGGTGCTCTGCAGATGCAGGGGATGGGCCTGCCTGGCCTGCCTGTGGACCAGAGGGTAGCCCATACACCAGGAGAGAGGGGGTTCGTTACATAAACTCAGCAAATCACTGCCGAGACTGGACAGCAGCACAGCCTGCCGACCATCCAATTTTATAACACGGAAGCTCGAGGGTTTTGAAGGCACCCCCACAAACCTGAAAACAAACTAGGTCAAGTCCCAAAAAAGGAAACAAACTAGAGGCGTAAAGGAGAGCGGAAAGGGGAGGGATGCAAAAGTAAGCAATCCAGAACACCAAGCCCACCAACCACAAGAGAGGAAGGCCAAACGAAAAGAGCGAAATACCACCCAAGGGCATGCGCTATGAGCACCTTAATATGCAGCGATAATGCCCTCAAAGGAAGAAAGCACAAGACAACCCACCAGGTCAGGCCGACCAACTGGTTGATTTAAGATTACAAGGGGCTCATGTTCTAGCAGTGAAACAACACCGCCCTAAAGTCGGACTCGAGAAACCACCCGCCGTCTTCCAGCAGCCGGTGGCCTAAGCCTTAACCACCGGGCCTGGACCATACCGCCCTCCAGACTGGGCTACCAACTGAGAGGATAAAGTTACATACGCAGCAAAAATCAATGCCGAGACTGAACAGCGCCGAGGCAGCTGGACAGTTTTATAACAGTGAGGGGTTGGGCAACATACCCCTCAGAACCTGGTCCAGGAGGTGACCTCCAAAAAAGCGTACGAAAGAGCAAATAAAAGGCTTGACAACAAGCAATGCGAATTACTAAGGCATAGAGAAACTAGCGAATAAAGAGTATATTGTAGAAGGGCTGAGAGTTGCCGAGGCCTAAAAAGCGAGATTCTACAAGAAGACGTGAAGGACAAAAGGCACAGGAAAATCACCAAACAAACAAGGAGAGAGGCATAGAGCTCTAAAAAGGCGGCCTTAACACTCCCTATCTAAAGGCAAATACAAGGCCAAGCCGTCAGCCAAAACGCCACAAGGAAAAGCACAGCTAAAAAAGGACACTTAACAACCTAAGCAGAACTACTAACACGATAAAAAGCGTGAGGAAAAGCGAAAGACCAAGACCAGCGGGGAAAAGCTAAGAGAGTTCAAAGCCTATCTGTCAAGAAACCATCAAGCTAAAGGACGGAGAGAGGGCACAGGAGAGTAGCCAAACAGGTCAAGAGTCAAACGGAGACTCGAGAAGTGAAAACAGAAGCTACCCCCCATCACCTACACCGCCAGAAACAAGACGGTTGCTACAAAGGGACAAGAACAAATCCAAGCTAGTCATCCAGGCTGTCAGGGAGGATCAGGGGAAGAAGCTCATTCTGGGAGAGAAGCAAATGGTCGGGGGAATGGTCATGGGCCATCGGAGGATCCGCCACTGACATATGTGGAGGGCTGGGAACTCCCATGTTAACACGGGACCCACCAACTGGTCGGCCCCCTGGAGGCTCAGACCTGTGCGATATGTCCGCGATTTTCTCACATTTCTCACATCGTGCTGTTAAAAATCCCCAAGAAAACCGGTCAAACCAGCCGGTTAAACTGGCTTCCCTGAAAGCTACGCAACCCGTGTTCGATTCCCGCTGGGGTGGCTTACTTCGGAGCGCACTTTTTCGCGTAAGGATCTCAGGTTTGTAGACTGTGGACGCGGCGTTTTCATTTGTCGTTTCCCTCCTGTCCTGTGGACTAAATCTAGGGACCTGCCCAGGAGCATGTCAACGATTTTTCCCTGGGAAATTCGCATCTCCATGCCTCTCGCCTCATTGCATCAGCGCATTGTGCTTGATCTGCTGTTTCGCAGAAGTAACTGTAGCCTCGGGAGTTGCTGCACCTGCCTCCATGGAACTTCGGGGAGTCAGTGATCTATTAAGTTCATCAGGTGTACAGGCCACCAATATGAATAATAATGCCACTCCATGCTATGTTGATTCTTGACCCCCCAAATATTAAATTGTACGGATAAGTAAGCACCTGCTTGTGCATCTTTCACTAAGGAGGCTGCCACTGCTGTTTGACGAACAGCACACCATCCCCTGGGCCAACCTCAAGGGAACCCGCCAGGGCACCCTACATTTTTTGTTAATCATACCAGATAGCAATTCCGTTCCAACGAATGATTCAATGGTTGAGCTCGTTGCACCGATGCAGGTGCTGGGTTCGACTCCCTGCGGATGTGCCTGAGTGTATGCGTTTGCTGTCATCTGCCATGCTAACATTGTCCATATTAAGTAGCTGACCGTTCTATACCACCGTAAGTCGCGACTCCCTTAATACCACGCCCCACTAGGCGTTCTAATTACCAGAGAGCAGAAAAGGGATCGGGCTTACGCCATCTGTTTGGACAACATTGATTCCTCATCTACCTAGTTTGCAGCTACTTTGTGTTATTGCTTCCAAACCGGGGTGAAAAAAACACGTAGTACGCACTGGCATAATGCGGCCACGGTGCCTGCAACTGCATGCATTGGCGGTGATTCTTTTCAATGAGGTGGTCCTACGGTGACTATAGCTAACTCCGGCTTACGCTGTGGTGTCCTTAGCATCACGTCCTGTGGGTAACTGTATTACACGGATGTAACAATTTCAATTTCAACCTAGCAGGGTACTTCCAAGCGCGCGCTTATGCGCGCTGCCTTTTTGAGCCCCACTGCATGCTCCTTGGTTTCGGTGGTCTCACATGGGGGGAATAGGAATTGGAAGACGGTGTCACGGTGGGCAGCCTGTAGTTGGCTGTAAACTATGTAAAAATTCAGTTCGATGGATTCATCAATATTATTTCAGCCACAGTCCTCTGGGGAGACCCTGGACTGTAGCAGCCACCAGGGCCAGTCCTAGGCGTGTCACAAGCGGCGTGGAATATTGGCGGAGAGTGGTGGCTATCGGCACGACAGGTGGCACCGGAATTGAGTGCAGCGGATCGAAGCCAAGGTTTACGTCAGGCCCAGGGGCCATTAAGGTCCAGGGTTGGAACCAGGGTAGTGCAGGACGCAGCGTCCTGCGTCACAGGACGCAACATGTGGAGGGTCTGTTGCATTGCAGACACAACATGGGAGGGTCCGGTGCGTCCCAGGCACAGGTTCAGGATGTCGGTTGCGTCTCACCGATCAGTTGATTGGCCCACCACCACTCCATTTCCGTGGGCTACGGGTTCTGTTGATAGTAGGACGCAGCCTACAGGTGTGACTGCGTCCCAGGACGCAACCTACCGAATTAGGGTGTGTCCCAGGACACAACCCCTGGGGTTCGTTTGAAGTACCCTGGTTGGAACGTGTCGGACAAAAAACAGACAAACGATCGGACAATGGGGGGGCATCTGGGAAGGGGGGGCTCCTGAAAAAAATGGAAAGTGATACGCCTTGCGAAGGGGGTCATCAAGAAGCTATTTTTCGGCATCCATACAATGAAGTTGTTTTTTTGCCCTTACCCCCCCCCCCCCCCCCCCCCCCCCCCCCCCCCCCCCCCAAAAAAACACACACACACACGAAAGTATCTCCGATAATAAGAGGTAGGCTGCAACTAGTGAGTTTGAGAGAACCTTCCTGCAATGTGATCGGGCGTGCCATTTGATGGGCGTGCCATATGATGGGGCGCGAGTTTAACGGAACCTTCCCATTTGCTTGCACTGGGTAAAGGTTACTGTGAGTTTTGGTTTCGCAGACCGCTACTGCGCCTGAGCTCGGACTACTGCGCCTGAGCTCGGACTACCGCGCGACAGCACGGAGGAAAGGGCGTGCAGACTAACTAGCTGGGACTCAATAGCTCCGTGTCCCGTTCTCCAAGCGATTCAAGTGAATAATGAATTCGTCAAGTTGATCAGGTCCTGCCGATACAAACTTCAGTGCCAACCTCCTTCCTTCCTCGCTAATGCGACGGTAATAAGAGGGGTCCTCTAGAAGGGCGTTAATGGTGTCCATCCACGGTTGGACCTACAGCCAATTGGAGGTGTGTGGTGTGTGTGTGTGTGTGTGTGTGTGTGTGTGGGGGGGGGGGGAATTAAGGGGAACAAAAAAATGCAATACTTCTCTTAAACACCTTGTAAATAAATACATCTCTTTAATAAAATAATAAAAAAACCAATCAATCAATCAATAACTCTCTTAAACATCTTGTTAATAAATATATCTCTCAATAAATGAATAAATAAGAAACAAATAAATAAATAAATAAATAAATACCTCTCTTAGACATATTATAAATAAATAACTCTCCTAAATAAATAAATAAATAAATAAATAAATAAATAAATAAATAAATAAATAAATGCCTCTCATGAACATATTGAGACGTCGATACATAAATGTGTCAAGAAACGCTTAGTTAAATTATCTGCGCAGCACGAACTCCTGCCCCCCCACAATTTGCAGAAGTCCAGCTCACCAGTGCCAGGGACTTTTTTTCCCGGAATACATTCCGATCGGAATACGAGACCCCGTTTTTGCTAAAATTGCCAGAATAAGAAACCTAAAAAAAGTTTTTGTTTTTTTGTTTCACTGAGATTGACTAAAAATAGTAGGGTGCCCTAAGGGCCCCTGCGGTGGTCGGCCCAAGGGTGTGTCCGTTGAAGTGGTTGTACGTTGTTACGGTATGTGATTGACGCGGCAGGAAGGCAGGTTGTAGACTCTATTAGGCGCTAGAGGCAGGCAGGCAGGCAGGCAGGCAGGCAGGCAGGCAGAATGTCAGTTAGACGCGACGATGGAGCCCGTTTTGCTTGACAATGCCAATTCTGCCAATGGCTTCCGTCTTGCTTGGCCGAAATGCCGTTGGCCGAAATGCCGTTGGCTCTCCTTGCGTGGGGACGGCAACAGTCAATAACCCTTGGGCCGACTACCGCAGGTGCCCTAAGGGCACCCTACTAAGAGAGGAAGAGCCGCCTCGGTGTTCAGCAATGTACGCTGACATAGGTCCAGATGGACGTGTTTCTCATATTGTTTTCCTCAGAAGCGCTTCCTCGCCGATCCAAGACGACATTGTTTTTAAGTTCTGCGAAAATAATTTCACGCCGGCTGTAACAGTCACGGGTTGGTTGTATTGTTTAACTTCTTCAGCTCAACTAGTACTTACTCTTCAGCTTACCAGCCCTTGGACCTGTGCCATTTTGACACTGCCAGGCTGTGTTGCAGATGAGGGTGAACTCATAAAGCAAGCTTCGCACAGCTTTGACGGACCCAATCAAACTGAATTCCAACGACCATTCCAACGGACTGTTTGCCCATCTCCAGCTTTAAGTTCAACCGTTATAACAGGCAATATAACGATGAATCTCATTCGCCAACCGTTTCTCTGTGATTTTCGACCATCCCAACCGTTTTTACGACCAATTTCTCCAATTTCTACGATGTCAGATAATTAACCGTTTTTACGACCAATTTCCTCCAATTTCGACCAATTTTCTCAGTTCCTATTACATAGGTCAGCAGCATACGGGCCGACCAATGACCCAAATCGACCCAAATCGGAATAAGGATCCTGTTTTGGGAGGGGAAAAGGGAGGAGAAAAATGAAAAGGAATAAGATTTCCTCTTTTTGATTTGAAAAAAATATCATGGCCAGTGCTGCTTTCTTAAACCGCCTTTCCTCTGTTTAAGGTTGGGCACGTCTGATTAGCCTTTGGCTACCCCTTCTGTAAAAAATAGATACATTGGAATGGGCAGAACAATAGAAGGTGAGCAGTGAAATGTGAGCCAAATATAAAATCAAGTGAATGCTGGAGTGCCACCACACCCGCGCCCACACCCACGACACCCACGACCACACCCACCACACCCACACCCACCAAAGTGTGCCACACCCACACCCACCACACCCACGCCCACACCCATCTCACCCACACCCACACCCGCGCCCACACCCACCACACCCACGTCCACACCCACCACACTGTGCCACACCCACACCCACCACACCCGCGCCCACACCCACCACATCCACACCCACGACCACACCCACTCCCGCTCCCACCACCACACCCGCACCCACACCCAGGACTACACCCACGACCATACCTACGCCCAATCATCATCATCATCATACTCATCATACTCATCATCATCATCATCATCATCGTCGTCGTCGTCGTCGTCGTAATCATCATCATCATCATCATCATCATCATCATCATCATCATCATCGTCATCATCATCATCATCATCAACATAAGTATCAGTATCATCATGATCATCACCATCATCATCATTAACATACGCATCAGTAACACCATCATCATCATCATCAACATAAGTATCAGTATTATCATCATAATCATCATCATCAGCAGCAGGAGCAGTGTCAATGCAGTTAGTACACTAGACTACTTGCAGCAGCAGTGACAGCGGTAGCAGCAACATAGTTTGTGCGTTCGTTCATAACATTGATAGCAACAGCATCATCATCATCATCATCAGTATCAGTATCATCATCATCATCACCATCAGCAGTAACAATGAAGTTAGTACACTAGACTACTAGCAGGAGCAGCAGCAGTGACAGCGGTAGGAGCAACATAGGTTGTGCGTTCATTCATAACATTGATAGCAACAGCAGCAGCAGCATCATCAGTATCATCATAATCATCATCATCATCAGCAGCAGCAGTAACAATGCAGTTAGTACACTTGACTACTAGCAGCAGTGGCAGCGGCAGCAGCTACGTAGTTTGTGTGTTCATTCCCTACATTGATATCAACAGCATCAGCAACAGCATCAGTATCAGCAGCAACAATGCAGTTGACACACTAGACTACTAGCAGCAGCAGTGGCAGCGGCAGCAGCAACATAGTTTGTGCGTTCATTCCCTACATTGATATCAACAGCATCAGCAACAGCAACAGCAAAAGCAACAGCATCAGCAACGGCACCAGTATCATCATCATCATCATCATCATCATCATCATCATCATCGTCATCAGCAGCAGCAACAATCAAGTTAGCTCACTAGACAACTAGCAGCAGCAACATAGTTTGTGCGTTCATTCACTACATTGATATCAACAGCATCAGTATCATCATCATCATCATCATCATCATCATCAGTAGCAGCAGCAGCAACAATGAAGTAAGTACACTAGACTAATAGCAGCAGCAGCAGCAGCAGTGACAGCGGTAGCTGCAACATACTTTGTGCGTTCATACATAACATTGATATCATCATCATTATCAACAACAACATCAACAGCAGCAGCAGCAGCAGCAACAATGAAGTTAGTACACTAGACTACTAGCAGCAGCAACATAGCTCGTGCGTTCATTCAATACATTGATAGCAACAGCATCAGCAACGGCATCAGTATCATCATCCCCATCATCAGTATCATCATCATCACCCCCATCATCACTATCATCATCCCCATCATCAGGATCATCATCATCATCGACATTAGGGGGTGGAGTGTGTGGGGGTGTGGGGTGTGGGGGTGCAGGGAGGGGTATAAAAGCTTCTTTCCGGAAAGGGGGATTCATGATCTAGGAGCTACGTTGATTTGCTTTCTCGAGACTAACAGGCAAGTCCCTGCTACCCTCATACTTGAACTTGTTTACATGGCGGGGGGGTTGTGGCGTGGAGGGATAAATGCATCTTTCCGGGCAGGGGGTTCTATGATCTAGGATCTACGTTGATTTGCTTTCTCGAGACGAGATATCACTAGTTGGATAAGGCGAGAGAAAGGGGCCAATGTTACGATTACGGAAAGCGACCAATTCCGTCAACAATAAATCACCAGGCTGATATAATAGTAGCAGGGTAATTCAAAGCGCGCGCTTTTGCGCTTTTGAGCGCTGACTTTTTGACCCCCTCTGCGCTTTAAGCGCAGTTTTTTGCAACCCCCTGTGGGCGCAACAAGCAATTTTTACGCTTTTTGCACTACAAAGCGCAGTTTTTTTGTTTTCAAGTGCGCTAAAGCGCTGGCCAATTTGGCCATTTGAAGTACCCTGAATAGTAGTACTTTCATTCAATATTCGGATTCAAATCCCCGTTTTGATGAATGGCTCAATGTTTAAGCTCCTTGAATGAAGAAGGTGCCCGGTTTGAATCCCTACACGTGCGCTTTAGTGCTCGCGGTCGCTGTCAACCGCCATGTTAGCTTTTTCCAGGTAATGTAGCAGCCCGTTCCCTACCGCAGTGAGACGGGGCTCCCTTAATACCACGCCCCACCAGGCGTTTTCATTCAATATCTGGATTCAAGAACTAACCTCTTGCTTTGGATACACTCGATCAGCCCAGCAAGGGGTTCCGGTGTCATTCAATATCTGGATTGGTAGTAAAAGTAGTACATTAATTCAATATCTGGATTCAAGAACGCACCTCCTGCTTCGGATACACTCGATCAGCCCAGCAAGGACTGGTTGGACGGAAAGAACCCCCCCCCCCCCCCCCCCCCCTCCCCGTCCCTCCCCCTACTCCCCTTTCACCCCCTTCCTCTCCCCCTCCCCTCCCCGTCCCTCCCCCTACTCCCTTTACCTCCCCGTCATACCCCCCCATCCCCCCACCCCACCTCCTCACCCCATCCTCCCCTTACACTCCCCCATCATACCCCCCACCCCACCCCACCCGACCACTCCCTTACCCCACCTCCTCACCCCATCCTCCCCTTTCACTCCCCCCTCATACCCCTCATACACCTAATGATTCAAGTACGTGCCACTTGCTTCGGATGCACTGGGTCACCCCAGGCGTGGTGTGGTTTGGCATGGTGTGGTGCGATGTGGCGCGGTGTAGGAGAATAACGAGTGGCAAAGTTGGAAAAGAGTTGAAAGTCAAGAAAAAGAGTAGGGTGGTATGATGACAGAAAGCGACTGGTTTGGTCAAAAATGCATCATTAGGCTATCAAATAAAAGTAGTACTTTTATTCAATATATTCCAGATTCAAGTGCGCACCTCTTGCTTTGGATACACTCGATCAGCCCAGCAAGGGGTTCCGGTGTCTGGCTTGGTTGGGATCTCAATTGTGTTGACATCAACTCTTGGGCAAACCATCATGCCAGCTTCTGGCAACCCGCCTGCAATATCGGAGTAAGTTGATTCCCTTGTTGTTTATACGTACAAATATCCCATAGACATTTGTAATTGTATATATATATATATATATATATATATATATATATGGGGTTGCCAGAAGCAGGCATGATGGTTTGCCCAAGCATCTCTGTACACAAGAACATAACATGGCATTGCAATACATTGCAATATTCATATATATATATATATATATATTTGAATATTGCAATGTATTGCAATGCCATGTTATGTTCTTGTGTACAGAGATGCTTGGGCAAACCATCATGCCTGCTTCTGGCAACCCCGCTGCAAGATTGGATTACGTTGAATACACTCTAGATTTGTTTCTTAAAACCATAATGCCTGCTTCTGGCACCGCCTTTTCAAGATTGGATTACGCTGAATACACTCTAGATTTGTTTCTTAAAACCATCATGCCTGCTTCTGGCACCGCCTTTGCAAGATTGGATTACGTTGAAGACACTCTGTATATATTGGATTAAGTTGAAGACATCCCCGATCCGGACTCGGAGTGGCTCATTGGTAGAGTTTCCGACCTTGATTGAAGGAGATGCCGGGTTCGAACCCCGTCGGGAGCGTTTCGGTTCTCACGGTGGCTGTCAACCGTATGAAACGTGACTGGTTCTAGCCTCGTTGCCAACCTCGAGCAAGTAGAGCTTACAAACCGGTGTCGATAACACCACGTCATTAGTAGGGTCAACTGTCCCCGGCAGTGTGACTTACTTGGATGTTCGAATTTTCAATTTTCAATTACGTTGAAGACACTCTGTATTTGTTTTTTAAAACCATCATGTTTGTTTCTGGCACCGCCTTTGCAAGATTGGATTACGTTGAAGACACGCTATATTTGTTTTTTAAAACCATCATGCCTGCTTCTGGCACCGCCTTCGCAAGATTGGATTACGTTGAAGACACTGTGAATATATTGGATTAAGTTTAATACACTTTTTTTTTTTTTAACCATCATGCCTGCTTCTGGCACCGCCTTGGCAAGATTGGATTACGTTGAAGACACTGTGAATATCTTGGATTAAGTTGAATACACTCTGTATCCATTTATTTATGTTTTTTAACTATCATGCCTGCTTCTGGCACCCCCCCTGCAAGATTGGATTACGTTGGTTAAAGGTAATGATAACGCCTGGTGGGGCGTGGTGTTAAGGTAGCCCGTCGTACGCGTGTGGGGAGCGGTCTCCTACCTCAACTGGACAAGCTACCATCGCGGTTGACGACGACCTGCAACGCCAAGAGCGACCGAAGGAGGAGTCGAACCCCCGACTCTCTATTCTTAAAGTGACTTAGTCTACCACTAGACCAATATATATCACTGAAAGGGGCTTGTGTTGAATGAGGGTAGAAGGCCATAATTTATTACTTGAGTGTGGGAGCTGGTGAGGTGTGTTATCTATCCAAGTGGTGGCATGAATTCCTTTGAGTGGGTGTTGGCCTAGGTGGCAGCTAGTGGGGAGGTAGGAGCTAATGCTGTGAGTGAGGTTGGGTGAATTACTTTGGTTACAGGTATGAGATGATGAAGTTGATTATCTCGTGGCCTGTTGTATATGCATATCTTTTACAATCTATTTTCATGTTTTACTATTGTGCGCATCAACGCTTGGGCAACCCATCATGCCTGCTCCTGGCACCCCCCTGCAAGATTGGATTACGTTGAAGACACTCTAGATTTGTTTTTTAGAACCATCATGCCTGTTTCTGGCACCCCCCTGCAAGATTGGATTACGTTGAATACACTCTGAATATATTGGATTAAGTTAAATGCACTATAAATATATTGGAATAAGCTGAATACACTCTGGATATGTTTTGGGCGGAGCCCCCCCTTCTGGGGGGCGTGAGCCCCCAGTGTTACCCATTTGTCCGTTCGTCCATCCATCCATCCATCCACCCATCCGTCTGACCGCGATGAAGCCCGACATGTCAGCCAACGGTCTCGTAACTAACTCGCTTCCCTTGCCACCTGTAGGTCCGTCACGATCACTCTCGGCCAATTTTTAGCGTCGCAGGCGACGCTGCATCGAACTTGTTTTACCATCATGCCTGCTTCTGGCACCCCCCCTCCAAGATTATATTAAGTTGATCATGATATTGTTAAGTTGACTATGAGAAGGGTTGGGAAGCAAACGTAAGTTTTTATTTGTATAAGCCGTATAATAACCGTGTAAACGTAAGCATATAAACGTATACAAACTTATGCACACTTTTTGCGCTTCTGGAGAAAACATTTTTAAATGGGTTTAAAGGTATTAGGGCGTTGCTAATTTCATTGACATCAAACACAGGTCTGCAAACAAACATCTCTTCCACCTCAAACTCCACTCCCACCTCAACCAACACCTCCACCTCCACTCCACCCTCCCACCCTCCACTCCACCCCCTTCTCCACTCTAACCACCACCTCCACTCCCACCTCAACTCCCACCGCCCACAATACCATCACCTCCACTCCAACAACCACACCGCCATAACCTGAAAAACTCACAACCACCCACAATACCTCTCAGCAGCGCCACAGTCACCACCATGCCCCAAGCCTCCACCCACCCACACAGGTCTGCAAACAAACAAAGTCACCACCACCTCCACCTCCACACCCACCACCACCTCCACCACCACATTGCCATTACCTGCATTGCTCACAGCCACTGTCACCACCTCTTCAGCCGCCACCATACCTCCACCCACCCACACAGGTCTGCAAAAAACAAACTTCATCACCATCTCCACCTCCACTCGAACCACCACTACTACCTCCAATCCAACCACCACCTTCACCACCACCTCTACTCCACCACCACCTCCACTCCACCATCACCTCCACAGGTCTGCAAGCAAACACCTCTACCACCACCTCCACCTTCACTCCCACCACCACTCTCACCTCCACTCTGTCCTCAACTCCCACCACCACTCCACCACCACCTCGACTCCAACCACCACATTGCCATAACCTGCATTGCTCACAACCACTGCAACACCTCTCAGCAGAGCCTCTGTAACGACCATGCCCCAAGCCTCCAGCCACACACACAGGTCTGCAAACAAACAAAGTCACCGCCACCTCCACCTTCCACTCCCACCTCCACCACCATCATCACCATTACCTGCGTTGCTCACAACCACTGGAATACCTCTCAGCAGAGCCTCTAAAACAACCATGCCCCATGCCTCCACCCCACACAGGTCTGCAAACAAACACTTCTACCACCATCTCCACCACCTTATCATTACCTGTGACCCGGCCTCAAATCCCACCACCCACAATTCCTCTCAGCAGCGCCTCTGTCACCACCATGCCTCATGCCTCCAGCCACACACACATGTGTGCAAGGAAACTCCTTAACTGCCACCACCTGACCACCACTCAGTCATTAAATCCCCCCTGACTCTGTCAAGCCACAAGGCACATTAGGATTCCAGTAGGACACGAGGAAAAAACTAATCATCATCATTACCTGCGTTGCTCACAACCACTGGAATACCTCTCAGCAGCGCTTCTGTCACGACCATTCCCCATGCCTCCAGCCACAGAGAGGGAGCAAGCACCACCCACACCCGGCTCAGCACATCATCGATATTAGCTTGAGGCTCCACGATCTTGACATTCGGAGATTGCTTGAACAGGGCCTCCACCTGCAGGTGGTGGAAGTGAGTAGTAACTGAGCCTTGTAGCTGAGGCAGGCCTGAGGCTCCACGATCTGGACACTCGGAGATTGCTCGAACAGGGCCTCTACCTGCAGGCTTAAGGTGGGGCATGCGGTGAGCTAGCTACTACAAAACCCACGCATGCTGCTTGCTCTCACTAATGTTTGCTGTGGGCACCTTCTTACCTTTGTATCTCCAGCTACACAGATAAAGTGAAGGTGGGGCATGCGGTTAGCTAGCTACTACAATCCACATGCATGCTGCTTGCTCTCACTAATGCTTGCTGTTGGCATGTGCCCACCTTAGGGTCTCCAGGTACACAGATTAAACCAAGGTGGGGCATGCGGTGAGCTACCTACTACAAAACCCACGCATGCTGCTTGCTCTCACTAATGATGTTTGCTGTGGGCACCTTCTCAACTTTGGGTCTCCAGGTACACAGATTAAACCAAGGTGGGGCATGCGGCGAGCTAGCTTCAGCACTACCAATATACGTTGTACAACAAGCATGATCTCACATTTGGATCTCCATGTACACATATGAAACCAGGGTGAGGCATGCGGTGAGCTAGCTCCAGTACTACAGATGTACGCTGGACAACAAGCACGTTTATACTAATTTGTGCTGTTTGCATGTGCCCACCTTAGGGTCTCCAGCAACATAGATGAAGTCAAGGTGGGATATGCGGTGAGCTAGCTCCTACAATACACATGCATGCTGCTTGCCCTCACTAATGATGTTTGCTGTTGGCATGTGCCCATCTTTGGATCCCCAGCTACACTGATGAAGTCAAGGTGGGGCTTGCGGTGAGCTAGCTCCTACGATACCCACGCATGCAGCTTGCTCTCACTAATGATGTTTGCTGTTGGCATGTGCCCATCTTTGGATCTACAGCTACACGGATGAAGTCAAGGTGGGGCTTGCGGTGAGCTACCTACTACAATACGCACACATGCTGCTTGTTATCACTCATGTTTGCTTCTGACATATTTTCACCTTTGGATCTCCAGCCACACAGATTAAACCAAGGTGGGGCACGCGGTTAGCTAGCTACTACAATACACACGCATGCTGCTTGCTCTCACTAATGCTTGCTGTTTGCATGTGCCCACCTTAGGGTATCCAGCTACACAGATGAAGTCAAGGTGGGGCGTGCGGTTAGCTAGCTACTACAGTATGCATGCATGCTGCTTGCCCTCACAAATGATGTTTGCTGTTTGCATGTGCCCACCTTTGTATCTCCAGCCACACAGATGAAACCAAGGTGGGGCATGCGATGAGTTAGCTGCTACAATACACATGCATGCTGCTTGTTATCACTCATGTTTGCTGTGGGCATCCTCTCACCTTTGGATCTCCAGCCACACAGATGAAGTCAATGTGGGGCATGCGGTTAGCTAGCTACTACAGTATGCATGCATGCTGCTTGCCCTCACTAATGTTTGCTGTTGGCATCCTCTCACCTTTAGATCTCCAGGCACACAGATAAAGTGAAGGTGGGGCATGCGGTGAGCTAGCTACTAGAATACACATGCATGCTGCTCTTTTTCACTAATGCTTGCTGTTTGCATGTGCCCACCTTTGGATCTCCAGCTACACAGATGAAGTCAAGGTGGGGCATGCGGTTAGCTAGCTCCAGCACTATGCTACAACCCTTCTCAGGCGTAAGCTTCAGCACTCCCACCACAGGACGCTCTGCTGTTCATCACGGGAAAGGCAGCAACATATTAAATGGTGTTCTTGTGTTCATGTGTTCATGTGTGCATGTGCATGTGTGCATTTTGTGTGTGTGTGTGAGAGAGAGAGAGGGTGTGTGAAAGAGTGCATGCATGTGGGTATATTCTGATATCTTGAAAGGTGTCAGCTTCAGCACTCCTACCACAGGACGCTCTGTTGTTCATCACGGGAAAGGCAGCAACATATTAATTTGTGTGCTTGTGCTTGTGTGCATGTGTGTATTTGTGTGTGTGAGAGAGAGTGCATGTGTGTGGGTATGTTCTGATCTCTTGTACAGTGTTAGCTTCAGCACTCCCACCACAGGACGCTCTGCAGTTCATCACGGGAAAGGCAGCAACATATTAATTGTTGTGCTTGTGCTTGTGTGCTTGTGTGCATGTGTGTGTTTGTATTTGTGTGTGTGAGAGAGTGCATGCATGCGGGTATATTTTGATATCTTTGAAAGTGACAGCTTCAGCAACTCATACCTTCGGACAGTCAGTCGGGGACAGCATGGCAATGGCAGAAACACTTGTAATGGTTGGTTTGTGAATGTGTGCATGGGTGTGGATATATACAGGCAATGCTCAAATGCCAGCTTCAGCTCTTCCAGCACAGGATGCCCTGTAGGGGTCGGCATGTAACTGCCAGCAACACTTTGGATAGTTCGTTTGTGCATGTGTGAGTGGGTGTGGATATACACAGGCAATGCTCAAGTGCCAGCTTCAGCACTCTCAGCATAGGATGCCCTGTAAGGGTCGGCATGCAACTGCAGCAACACTTGTTGGTTTTCGCATTTGCGCATGTGTGAGTGTGAGTGTAGTGCGTGTGCCTATACTTTACAATACTAGTGTTAGTGTCTGTGTCTGTGTTTGTGTTTGTGCCTATACTTTACAATACTAGTGTGTGTGTCTGTGTCTGTGTGCCTATACTTCACACTAATAGTGTTTGTGTCTGTGTCGGTGTTTGTGTTTGTGCCTATATTTTACAACACTAGTGTCTGTGTTTGTGTTTGTGTTTGTGTCTATAATTTATAATACTAGTGTTTGTGCCTGTGCCTGTCTGTGTTTGTGTTTGCGTTTGTGTTCGCATTTGCCATTGTGTTTGCCATTGTGTTTGTGTGTGTATTTCTGTTTGTATTTGTATTTGTATTTTTGTTTGTATTTTAATTGATGTTTGTGTTTGCGTTTGTGTTTGCATTTGCATTCATGTTTGTGTTTGTATTTGTGTTTGTGTTTGCACTTGTGTTAATATTTGTGTTTGTATTTTCATTTCTGTTTGTATTTGTGTTAGAATGTATAATTGTGTCCGCGTTGGTGTTTGTGCCTGTACTTCACAATACAAACATTTGTCATTGTGTTTGTGCCTGTACTTCACAATACGAACATTTGTCATTGTGTTTGTGCCTGTACTTCACAATACAAACATTTGTCATTGTGTTTGTGCCTGTACTTCACAATACGAACATTTGTCATTGTGTTTGTACCTGTACTTCACAATACAAACATTTGTCATTGTGTTTGTGCCTGTACTTCACAATACAAATATTTGTCATTGTGTTTGTGCCTGTACTTCACAATACAAATATTTGTCGTTATGTTTATGCTCTTATTTGTGTTTCAATTTTTGTGTACTTCTGTTTGTGTTTGCGTTTGACTTAATGTTTGTGTTTGACTTATTGTTTGTGTTTGTTTTTATATTTCTGTTTGCATTTGTGATTGTGTTTGTGTTTGCGTTAGCGGTTGTATTTGTGTTTGTGCCTGTACTTACCATTATGACATACCTTCGTATCCCTAAAGTGATTGTTCATGTATGTGTCTGTGTATGTTTGTAAATGTAAGCGTATGCGTATGTGGAAGTGTATGCGTATGGTTGTGTGTGTATGTTTGTTAATGTTTATGAATGTATGCATATGTATATTCATGTATGTGTATGCATATGTAAATGTATATGTATGTGCATGTATGAACTAAATAGCTAAAAAAGGAAAACGTGATTATGACATACTTTCAGATCCAGCTGCCAGCTTTTGAACAATCGAAAGGCCTAGGTCTGCAAACAAGGCCACGCCAAAGCAACCAAAGCAAGAAAAGTGATCATGACATACCTTCAGTTCCAGCTGCCAGCTTTTGAACAATCGAAAGGCCTAGGTCTGCAAACAAGGCCACGCCAAAGCAACCAAAGCAAGAAAAGTGATCTTGACATACCTTCAGTTCCAGCTGCCAGCTTTTGAACAATCGATTGGCCTAGGTCTACAAACGGGGCCACGCCAAAGCAACCAAAGCAATAAATAATGATCAATTGATCATGACATACCTTCAGTTCCAGCTGCCAGCTTTTGAACAATCGATTGGCCTAGGTCTGCAAACGGGGCCACCCCAAAGCATCCAAAGCAACCAGAGCGACCAAAGGAAGACATAGAGATCACGACATACCTTCAGATCCAGCTGCCAGCTTTTGAACTACCGATCGGCCTAGGTCTACAAACAGTGCAACGCAAGAGCAACCAAAACAAGAAATTACTTCAGATCTAGGTCTGCAGACAAGGCAACACGAAAGCAACCAAAGTATAACACACCTTCAGATCCAGCTGCTAGCTTTTGGACAATCAATTGGCCTGGGTCTGCAAACGGGGCCACGCCAAAGCAACCCCAGGAGGACAGAGGTACGGTCCAAATGTTAGGTACGGCTGGAAGGTTTGACCAACGCATCATGTAGTCCTGCACAAAGTTTGACACACATGCCACTCCTCCAATGCGCCTCCAAGCCTGTACCATCAATTCAGGGAGTTGGGTGTGTGTGGGGGGGAGGGGAGAGGTGTGTGGGGGTGTAGGTGGGGGTGTGGGGGGAAGGAGGGGGTTGAGTTGTGCGTGTGTGTGTGTGTGTGTGGGGGGGGGGGGGGGGATCATGTAGTACCTCACAAAGTTTGACAACACAGGCCACTCCTCCAATGCGCCTCCAAGCCTGGACCACCAAGGTCGGTGGTTGAGGTGGAGGTGAAGGTGGGGGTGGAGTGAGTGTGTGTGTAGGTGTGTGTGTGTGTGTGTGTGTGTGTGTGTGTGTGTGTGTGTGTGTGTGTGTGTGTGGTGGTGGTGGTGGTGAGTGGGTGGGTGGGTGGGGGGGGGGGAATCATGTAGTACCTCACAAAGTTTGACACACATGCCTCTCCTCCAATGCGCCTCCAAGCCTGTACCACCGAGGTCGGCGTTTTGGGGGTGTATGTGTGTGTGTGTGTGTGTGTGTTGGTGTGTGTGTGTGTGTGTGTGTAGGTGCGTGTGTGGGTGGGAGTGAGTGTTGGTGTAGATGGATGTGTGTGGGGGGAACGGGACAGGGGGGGGGGGGGGGGGGGGGGAGGTGTGTGTGTGTGGAATCGTGTACTCCCTCACAAAGTTTGACAAACACAGGCCACTCCTCCAATGTGCCTCCAAGCCTGTACCACCAAGGTCGGTGGTCGGCGGTTGGGGTGGAGGTGTAGGTGGGTGTGGGAGTGAGATTTGTAGGTCTGGGTGTGGAAGTGAGTGTCGGTGTAGGGGTGTGTGGGGGAAGGAGAGGGGGTGGAGGTGGGTGCGGGTAGGGGTGGGGTGGGGGAGGGGGTGGAGGTGGGGTGGGGGTGGGGTGGAGGTGGAGGTGGAGGTGGGTGGGGGGGTGGGGTGGAGGTGGGTGGGGGTGGGGAGGGGGTGGAGGTGGGTGGGGGTGGGGTGGAGGTGGGGGTGGGAGGGGAGGGGGTGGAGGTGGGTGGGGGTGGAATCATGTAGTCCCTCACGGAGTTTGACACACAGACCAATCCTCCAATGCGCCCGCAAGCCTGTACCACCAAAGTTGGCGGTCGGCGGTTGGGGTGGAGGTGAGGTGGGTGTGGGAGTGAGAGTCGGTGTAGTTGTAGGTCTTGGTGTGGGAGTGAGTGTCGGTGTAGGTGAGTGTGTGTGGTGTGTGTGTGTGTGTGTGTGTTTGTGTGTGTTGTGTGGTGTGGTGGTGGTGGTGGGGGGGGGGGAGGAGGGGGTGTAGGTGGGTGTGGGTGGGTGTGGGTGGAGATGGGTGGGGGTGGAATCGCGTAGTCCCTCGCAAAGTTTGACACACATGCCACTCCTCCAATGCGCCTCCAAGCCTGTACCACCAAGGTCGGCATTTGGGGTGGAGGTGGGGGTGGGAGTGAGAGTTGGTGGAGTTGTGGGTGTCGGTGCAGGTGGGTGTGGGGGTGAGTGTTGGTGTGGGTGTGGGTGTGAGTGTGGGTGGAGGTGAGTGGGGGTGGGATCATGTGGTCCTGCAAGAAGTTTGACACACATTCCACTCCTCCAGATCACCTCCAACAGGGTTGGTTGATGAGGGTGGTGGTTATGTTGTGTTGTGGAGGTGGAGGTGGGGGTTCCATTGGGGGATAGGTAAGAGTTTTCGTTGAGGGGCAAGGGTTGGGGTTTAGTTGTGGGGTGGGAGGTTGTGGGGTGGGAGGGGGGTGGGGGGTTACGTGTGGGTGGGAGGTTGTGGGGTGGGAGGGGGGTGGGGGGTTACGTTGTGGGGTGGGAGGTTGTGGGGTGGGAGGGGGGTGGGGGGTTACGTTGTGGGGTGGGAGGTTGTGGGGTGGGAGGGGGGGGGGGATTACGTTGTGGGGTGGGAGGTTGTGGGGTGGGAGGTTATGTTGTGGGGTGGGAGGTGTGTGGTGGGAGGGGGTGAGGGGTTACGTTGTGGGGTGGGGGTTGGGGTGGGGGTTATGTTGTGAGGTGGGAGGTTGTGGGTGGGAGGGGGGTGGGGGGTTACGTTGTGGGGTGGGGGTTGGGGTGGGGGTCAAGTTGTGTGGTGGGAGGTTGTGGGGTGGGGGTTATGTTGTGGGGTGGGGGTTGGGGTGGGGGCTACGTTGTGTGGTGGGAGGTTGTGGGGTGGGAGGGGGGTGGGGGGTTACGTTGTGGGGTGGGGTTAAGGTGGGGGCTTCGTTGTGTGGTGGGAGGTTGTGGGTGGGGGGTTACGTTGTGGGGTGGGGGTTTGGGGTGGGGGGGGGGGTTACGTTGTTGTGGTGGGAGGTTGTGGGGTGGGAGGGGGGTGGGGGTTACGTTGTGTGGTGGGGGTTGGGGTGGGGTTACGTTGTGTGGTGGGAGGTTGTGGGGTGGGAGGGGGGTGGGGGTTACGTTGTGGGTGGGGGTTGGGGTGGGGGTTAAGTTTTGTGTGGAAGGTTGTGGGGTGGGAGGGGGTGGGGGGTTACGTTGTGGGGTGGGGGTTGGGGTGGGGGTTAAGTTTTGTGGTGGAAGGTTGTTTGGGTGGGAGGGGGGTGGGGGGTTACGTTGTGGGGTGGGGGTTGGGGTGGGGGTCAAGTTGTGTGGTGGGAGGTTGTGGGGTGGGGGGTTACGTTGTGGGGTGGGGGTTGGGGTGGGGGCTACGTTGTGTGGTGGGGAGGTTGTGGGGTGGGAGGGGGTGGGGGTTACGTTGTGGGGTGGGTTAAGTGGGGGCTTCGTTGTTGGTGGGAGGTTTGTGGGTGGGGGTTACGTTGTGGGGTGGGGGTTGGGGTGGGGTTCGTTGTGTGTGGTGGGAGGTTGTGGGGTGGGAGGGGGTGGGGGTTACGTTGTGTGGTGGGGGTTGGGGTGGGGGTTACGTTGTGTGGTGGGAGGTTGTGGGGTGGGAGGGGTGGGGGGTTACGTTGTGGGGTGGGGTTGGGGTGGGGTTAAGTTTTGTGGTGGAAGGTTGTGGGGTGGGAGGGGGGGGGGGTTACGTTGTGGGTGGGGTTGGGGTGGGGGTTAAGTTGTGTGGTGGAGGTTGTGGGGTGAGGGGGGTGGGGGTTACGTTGTGGGGTGGGGGTTGGGGTGGGGGTTACGTTGTGTGGTGGGAGGTTGTGGGGTGGGAGGGGGGTGGGGGTTACGTTGTGGGGTGGGGTTGGGGTGGGGGTTAAGTTTGTGTGTGAAGGTTGTGGGGTGGGAGGGGGTGGGGGTTACGTTGTGGGTGGGGGTTGGGGTGGGGGTTAAGTTGTGTGGTGGGAGGTTGTGTGGTGGGAGGGGGGTGGGGGTTACGTTGTGGGGGGGGGTTCGGGTGGGGGTTATGTTGTGAGGTGGGAGGTTGTGGGGTGGGAGGGTGGGGGTGGGAGTTATGTTGTGGTGTAAAGGTGGGGGTAACATTTGGGGGATAGGGTGGGGTTTACGCTGGGGGGTGGGGGTGGAGGTGTTGTTTGTGTTTGTTTGTGTTTGTTTGTGTTTGTGTGTGTGTGTTTGTGTGCTTTGCCTTACCTCCAGGAGCCTATGGAGCCTCTCGCTGGTTCCACTTGGCCCAAAGGGCACACACACACACACACACACACGCACACACATACACACACACACACACTCACACACAAACCGTTTGTGTTTGTGTGTGTGTGTGTTTGTTAGTGTTTGTTTATGTTTGTGTGCTTTGCCTCACCTCCAGGAGACCATGGGACCCCTCACCGGTTCTGCCCACTCAAATTTGGAATTGGGCAAAAACATGTCCCCCAAACTCCCCCCAAATGCCCCTGAAATGCCCCCAAGTACCCCCCAAATGCACCCAAAATGGCTCCCCAAGCAAACACACACAAACATGAACCCAAACTCAAGTGTATGGGTGTGTGTTAGTGTGCTTTGCCTCACTTCCAGGAGCCCATGGGACCTCTGGCTGGTTCCACTTGGGCCAAACGGCACACGCTCACACACACACACACAAACCGAAGTGTATGTGTGTGTGTGTGTGTTTGCGTGTGTGTGTGTTTGTGTGTGTGTGTGTGTTTGTTTGTGTCTGTGTCTGTGTTTGTTAGTGCTTGTTTATGTTTGTGTGCTTTGCCTCACCTCCAGGAGCCCATGGGACCTCTCGCTGGTTCCACTAGGGCCAAACGGCAGAAAATGGACGTTCTGAACCAGCGTCAAGACCCTGCAAGGCGGTACATTTATTAATTTGAGTGTACATTTATTAATTTGAGTTAATTTGAGATGTACATTTATTAATTTGAGTGTTGGTGTCAGCGATAGCTGTATTCTTGCCTGTCCTCTATCCGCCAGGGTACTTCTAAGCGCGCGCGGCAGCGCGGTGCCGCGCTGCCTTTTTGAGACCCTCTGCGCAGTTCGCACAGTTTTTTCACCCCCCTGTGGGCGCAGCGCGCAGTTTTGTCGCTTTTTGCACTAGAAAGCGCTGACTAATTTGAAGTTCGTGCGCTTTAAGCGCTGACCAATGTGGCAACAAGTAGTACCCTGCTATCCGCTGACAGTTGGAATATATATTTTGAATCAGTTACTAGGTCGACAGGACATGAAATGGACGTTCTGAACCAACGCCAAGACCCTGCAAGGCGGTCAGGTGTACATTAATTACTTTGAGTGATACAAAATACTTTGGCTCAGTTACTTGGCCCAAATATCGGAAAATGGACGTTCTGGACTTCAGCAAGAGCCTGCAAGGCGGTCAGGTGTACATTAATTAATCTGAGTGCTAAAATAGATACTTTGGCTCAGTTACTTGGCCCAAATATCGGAAAATGGACGTTCTGGACTTCAGCAAGAGCCTGCAAGGCGGTCAGGTGTACATTAATTAATCTGAGTGCTAAAATAGATACTTTGGCTCAGTTACTTGGCCCAAATATCGGAAAATGGACGTTCTGGACTTCAGCAAGAGCCTGCAAGGCAGTCAGGCGTACATTTATTAATTTGAGTGCTAAAATAGATACTTTGGCTCAGTTACTTGGCCCAAATATCGGAAAATGGACGTTCTGGACTTAAGCAAGACCCTGCAAGGCGGTCAGGTATACTATTATTAATTTGAGTGCTAAAATAGATACTTTGGCTCAGTTACTTGGCCCCACTATCGGAAAATGGACGTTGTGGACCAATGCCAACACGGCAACACCCTGCAAGGCGGTACATTTGTTCGTTTGAGTGTACATTTATTAATTTGACTTAATTTGGGATGTACATTTATTAATTTGAGTGTTGGTGTCAGCGATAGCTGTATTCTTGCCTGCCCTCTATCTTCTGGCAGTTGAAATATACACTTTGGATCAGTAATTTGCCCCAAAAGGCAGAAAATTGACGTTTTGCACCAACGCCAAGACCCTGCAAGGCGGTCAGATGTACATGTATTAATTTGAGTGTTGGTGTCAGCGATAGCTGTATTCTTGCCTGCCCTCTATCTGCTGGCTGTTGGAATATACATTTTGGATCAGTTACTTGGCAAAAACTTCCGAAAATGGTTGTTCTTAACCAACGCTAGGACCCTGCATGTTGGTCAGGTGTACATTCATTGATTTGAGTGTAGGTGTCAGCGATAGCTGTATTCTGTCCTCTATACGCTGACAGTTTGAATATATATTTTGGATCAGTTACTAGAACGAAAGGACAGAAATGGACGTTCTGGGCCAAGGCCGAGACTCTGCGAGGCGGCCAGATATACATTAATTAACTGGTTTGCTGGAATATACATTAATTAACTGGTTTGCTGGAATATACATTAATTAACTGGTTTGCTGGAATATACATTAATTAACTGGTTTGCTGGAATATACATTAATTAACTGGTTTGCTGGAATATACATTAATTAACTGGTTTGCTGGAATATACATTAATTAACTGGTTTGCTGGAATATACATTAATTAACTGGTTTGCTGGAATATACATTAATTAACTGGTTTGCTGGAATATACATTAATTAACTGGTTTGCTGGAATATACATTAATTAACTGGTTTGCTGGAATATTCATTAATTAACTGGTTTGCTGGAATAACATTAATTAACTGGTTTGCTGGAATATACATTAATTTAACTGGTTTGCTGGAATATACATTAATTAACTGGTTTGCTGGAATATACATTAATTAACTGGTTTGCTGGAATATACATTAATTAACTGGTTTGCTGGAATATACATTAATTAACTGGTTTGCTGGAATATACATTAATTAACTGGTTTGCTGGAATATACATTAATTAACTGGTTTGCTGGAATATACATGAATTAACTGGTTTGCTGGAATATACATTTTGGCTCAGTTACTTGACCCATGGAACAGAAATGGGCAATCTGAACCAACGTCAAGACCCTGCAAGGCGGTCAGGTGTTCATGTTTTCATTTGAGTGCTAAAATATATACTTCGGCTCAGTAACTTGGCCCAAACGGCAGAAAATGGACGTTCTGGACTTAAGCCAAGACCCTGCAAGGCAGTCAGGTGTACATTTCTTAATTTGAGTGCTAAAATAAATACTTTGGCTCAGTTACTTGGCCCCACTATCGGAGAATGGACGTTGTGGACCAATGCCAAGACCCTGCAAGGTGTTCAAATATACATTAATTAATTTGAGAGCTAAAATAGATACTTGGGCTCAGTTACTTGGCCCCACTATCCGAAAATGGACGTTGTGGACCAATGCCAAAGACCTGCAAGGCGTTCAAATATACATTAATTAATTTGAGAGCTAAAATAAATACTTTGGCTCAGTTACTTGGCCCCACTATCGGAGAATGGACGTTGTGGACCAATGCCAAGACCCTGCAAGGCGTTCAAATATACATTAATTAATTTGAGAGCTATAATAAATACTTTGGCTCAGTTACTTGGCCCCACTATCGGAAAATGGACGTTGTGGACCAATGCCAAGACCCTGCAAGGCGTTCAAATATACATTAATTAATTTTGAGAGCTAAAATAAATACTTGGCTCAGTTACTTGGCCCCACTATCGGAAAATGGACGTCGTGGACCAATGCCAAGACCCTGCAAGGTGTTCAAATATACATTAATTAATTTGAGAGCTAAAATAGATACTTGGGCTCAGTTACTTGGCCCCACTATCCGAAAATGGACGTTGTGGACCAATGCCAAGACCCTGCAAGGCGTTCAAATATACATTAATTAATTTGAGAGCTAAAATAAATACTTTGGCTCAGTTACTTGGCCCCACTATCGGAAAATGGACGTCGTGGACCAATGCCAAGACCCTGCAAGGCGTTCAAATATACATTAATTAATTTGAGAGCTATAATAAATACTTTGGCTCAGTTACTTGGCCCCACTATCGGAAAATGGACGTTGTGGACCAATGCCAAGACCCTGCAAGGCGTTCAAATATACATTAATTAATTTGAGAGCTAAAATAAATACTTTGGCTCAGTTACTTGGCCCCACTATCGGAAAATGGACGTCGTGGACCAATGCCAAGACCCTGCAAGGCGTTCAAATATACATTAATTAATTTGAGAGCTATAATAAATACTTTGGCTCAGTTACTTGGCCCCACTATCGGAAAATGGACGTTGTGGACCAATGCCAAGACCCTGCAAGGCGTTCAAATATACATTAATTAATTTGAGAGCTAAAATAAATACTTTGGCTCAGTTACTTGGCCCCACTATCGGAAAATGGACGTTGTGGACCAATGCCAAGACCCTGCAAGGCGTTCAAATATACATTAATTAATTTGAGAGCTAAAATAAATACTTTGGCTCAGTTACTTGGCCCCACTATCGGAAAATGGACGTTGTGGACCAATGCCAAGACCCTGCAAGGCGTTCAAATATACATTAATTAATTTGAGAGCTAAAATAAATACTTTGGCTCAGTTACTTGGCCCCACTATCGGGAAAATGGACGTTGTGGACCAATGCCAAGACCCTGCAAGGTGTTCAAATATACATTAATTGATTTGAGAGCTAAAATATATACTTTGGCTCAGTTACTTGGCCCCATTATCGGAAAATGGACGTTGTGGACCAATGCCAAGTCCCTGCCAGACTATCAGATATGTATGCAGTGAGTTGAGGGCTGGAATGTATACTTTAGTTCAGTTACTTGGCCCAATGGATAGGAAATGGAGTTTTGGACCAACGCCGAGACCATTGGACAGGAAATGGACGTTCTGGACCAATGCCAAGACCATGCGTGACAGTCAGATATGTATTCATTTGAGTGCTGAAATGCGGGCCAAGGCCGGGACTCTGCAAGGCGGCCAGATATACATTAAATAACTGGTTTGCTGGAATATACATTTTGGCTCAGTTACTTGGCCCATGGAACAGAAAATGGACAATTTGGACCAATGCCAAGACCCTGCGAGAAAGTCAGATATATATTCAACGGGTTGAGTGCTGGAATAGATACTTTGGCTCAGTTACTTGGCCCAAACGGCAGAAAATGGACGTTCTGGACCAACGCAAAGGCCATGCATGACAGTCAGATGTACATGTATTAATTTGAGTGCTGGAATATACATTGTGGCTCAGTGACTTAGCCCAAAGGACAGAAAATGGACTCGCTGAGACGCCGAGACTGTCGGATATGTATGCAGTGAGTTGAGGGCTAAGATATATACTTGGGTTCAATTACTTGGCCCAATGGATAGGAAATGGAGTTTTGGGACCAAAGCCAAGACCCTGCATGGCGGTCAGATGTAAAAAGGGCAGGAAATGGACGTTCTCGACCACGGCGAAGAGCCTGCATGACGGTCCGATGTATATGCATCACTTTGAGTGCTGGAATATACATTTTGTTTGATAATTAAATGAGTGAAGTGCTGGAACAGATACTTAGGCTCAGTTAATTGACACCAAGGACAGAAATAGAAGATTTGGACCAAAGCCGAGACCCTGCATGTTGGTCAGGTGTATATTAATCCATTCAGAGCTGGAATCATAGTTGTTTTTGTACTGTAAGCAACAGCTTCTAGGCAGCTCCCTTGGCTCGCTACCAAGTCAAACCTGGGATCAAGGTTGCAACCAATCATAGCTTTTTGCTTTGGCTACGAGCAGCAGCTTCTAGGCAGCAACCTTGATTCCAGGTTTGACTTGGTAGCAAGCCAAGTGAGCTGCCTAGAAGCTGTTGCTTGTAGCGGAAAAGAAAAGCTTTGGCTAGAATATGCTATCTAGTACTATCTGGTGAATATACTATCTTTCACGCCTCTCCTTGATTCCGCCTCTAACGACCACCGCAGGGAGCTTGTCTGCCGTGGTCAACAGGGGTAGTGGTGAATGTTCGTTTGGTTGTGGGTTGGTATCTCTCACCAACCCTAAGTGTGCCTACTTGCATATTGTAGGAGTGGCACCACCATTCAAACTGAATCCTCTGTGTCGCTGGTTTGTGTCGGGAGACCCACCTCCTGGGGTGAAAGTCTTTTCACAACTTAAAAAAAAAAAAAACATAAACCTGCAATCTCTTAAACAAAGAATCCTGTGTTGAACTGAATCCCTAGATCGCTTGAGGAAGAAGAGTCGGGGGTTCGATTCCCCCTTCGGTCGCTCTTGGCGTTGCAGGTTGTCGTCAACCGCGATGGTAGCTTGTACAGTTGAGGTAGGAGACCGCTCCCCACCCGCGCACGACGGGCTCCCTTAACACCACGCCCCACCAGGCGTTATCATTACCTTTATTTTTGAATCCCTAGCCTACCTTTCACCCCATGGACTAGCAATTGATTGTACAAATGATCATATGCCAAACTGAATCCTGAGCCTACCTTTCACCCCATGAACTAACAATCGCTTAAAAAAAAAAGTAAGTAAGTAAATATAAATCAGAAAATAAATAAATCAGAAAATAAATTAATAAATATTAAAGAAAGAAATGACCCTTGCTTACCTTTCACCCCATGAACTAACGATGGCTTCAAATAAATAAAAACATAAATCAGTAAATAAATAAATAAATGCATACACACATAAATAAATAAATACATAAATAAATAAATAAATACATAAATGAATAAATAAATACATAAATAAATAAATACATAAATAACTCTCGCTTACCTTTCACCCCATGAACTAACGATGGCTTCAAACAAGGATCCATGCACGACATCACATCTCTGCTGTTGCTGTTTCTCTTGTGTCTGTTTTTGTTGCTGCTGTTGTTGTTCTTGCTCTTGCTGCTGCTGTTGTTGCTGTTGCTGCTGCTGCTTCTGTTGTTGCTGCTGCTGCTGCTCATCATTTATTAGCAGGGATGATAGAGAGAGCTGTCTTCTGTCCCTGTTGATGGAGCCGGGCCTCTGCGCCAGCTGGCTGTCGTCAGCGTCTACAAGGATCCATGGTTTCACTCGTACTGCGGTTTTGGAGCCACAACTATGTGAATGCTCAGCAGCGCCTGTACTGCTAAGTGTACTTTCTTTTGAGGCAGGTGCACTTTCTTTCAAGGTGCCTGTACTGCTATTTGTACTTCCACTTGAAGTGTGGGTACATACAATTTGTTGGATGCAGGATAGGACACCCCTTTGTACCGCATTGGTATCGCCTGAATCCTGAAGTACAGCGTGGTACGTGATAAGACCCTGGTCTTGAGTGCCGCTTGACAGGTAGGACTGGCAGCTCCGAGACCACTGGACAACTTGCTGGGCATGCCCCCTTTCAGCAGTGGTAGCTGTCGGCATGACCATAAGCTCTGACAAGTTGCAGCAGGGTTGAACCCCGGTTGAGGCAGCAACTAGTAGCTGAGCTTTGTAGCTGAGGCAGACCACGTGGACTGTGTGACCTGGCAGCAGGCAGTGTAAGAACAAATGCAATTAGGTGGTGGAAGTAAGTAGTAGCTGAGCCGTGTAGCTGAGACAAAGCACGTGGACTGTGTGACCTGTCAGCGGGCAATGTAAGAACAAATGTAGTTCAGGTGGTGGAAGTAAATAGCAGCTGAGCCTTGTAGGTGAGGCAGACCGCGTGGACTGTGTGACCTGGCAGCAGGCAGTGTAAGAACGAATGTAGTTCAGGTAGTGGAAGTAAGTAGTAGCTGAGCCTTGTAGCTGAGGAAAAGCACGTGGACTGTGTGACCTAGCAGCAGAAAGTGTAAGAACGGATGTAGTTCAGGTGGTGTAAGTCAGTAGTAGCTGAGCCTTGTAGCTGAGACAAAGCATGTGGACTGTGTGACCTGGCAGCGGGCAGGATGCGTCATTTAGTACGGGTTTGGGTGTTGGAATGCTGGTGTTGCAAAAAAGGTAATGATAACGCCTGGTGGGGCGTGGTATTAAGGGAACCCGTTGTGCACGGGTAGAGAGTGGTCTTCTACCTCAACTGGACAAGCTACCATCGTGGTTGACAACGACCTGCAACGTTTAGGGCAACCGTAGGGGGAATCGAACCCCCGACCCTACATTCTGAAAGCGACTTGGTGTACCACTACACCAATTGATTCGCTGAAAGGGGCTAAATTGCTGGTGTTGCATAGCACTAACAAACTGTTAATTCATTAGGGGGGTTGTCAATGTTGTATTGGGCCACATCAGTCTCGCATGGTATCGTACCATACATGGCTAGTGACCGGCATAGCATATGATGTTGACATAAGGCGAGTATGATATCATATGATATCATACAAACTGCATCATATAATATTGCATATAAATGGTAACTTTAGCCTAGACAGACTACCGGCATCATATGATTTCATATGATGACATATCATATTGCTGTTCCCTACATATATGGCACAATATAGGGTTGTTGAGAACAATATCTAGTATGATAACATGATCGTACGTTCTCATACTTAACAGCCCTATTCCAGTTTTCTTTTTCTGAAAGTTTTTTTCCTTCTAGCTTGACGGTTTTAGGCCTCCTCCAGGAACAGTGTTTTGGTGCTTTATATAGCTTTTCATAGCTTTTAGAGCTTTTAATAGCTTGTTAGGGTCATTTAGAGGAAAACAAAAAAAACCTACTTTATTATAGCGATAATTTTGCTAAAATGGGGTCAAAACTAGCGATCGCTATATGTTGCGGGGGGAGAAATCCCTGCCCTATTCATTTTGTTCCAGTGCCATTCTATACACAGGAGTGTGGCGAGGTAGTGCTTTTACTGCCTTTTGTACTCCACCTGCAGAAGGTGAGCAGTCGGAAGGCTGAAAGACTATTTCATTAATCAAACAAGTTATATGCAGTGTCGCAAGCGACGCGGAAAATTGGCGAAGTGCGTTGGCAACAGAACGACGAAATCAAAGATGGACCATGCAAAGGTGCAATCAATATATAAGCTAGCAGGCCTCACCTGAGTCTGCCAATGTGAGGACATCGTCTAATGACGTGATCATACTTCCATCGATCAACACAAGCAGGTCTTACCTGTCTGCCAATGTGAGGACACCGTCTAATGAAGTGATAATTTTTAAATCAATCAACACAAGCAGGCCTTACCTGTCTGCCAATGTGAGGACACTTTTTAATAACGTGAACATTTTTAAATCAATCAACACAAGCAGGTCTAACCTGTCTGCCAATGTGAGGACACCATCGAATTACGTGATCATATGTAAATCAAGACAAAAGCAAGCAGGGCTTACCTGTCTTCCAATGTGAGGACACCGTCTAATTATGTGATCAAGTTTAAATCAATCAACACAAGCAGGTCTTGCCTGCGTCTGTCAATGTGAGGACAACGTCTAATTACGTGATAATATTTAAATCAATCAACACAAGCAGAGCTTACCTGTCTGCCAATTTGAGGACACTGTCTAATAACGTGAACATTTGTAAATCAATAAAAGCAAGCAGGCCTCACCAGCTCACCTGCGTCTGCCAGTGTGCTAGCCAAGCATAGGAAGGCATGCTTGCCCCCAGCAAAGTGGCTGGAGTGTGTGCTGACCAAATCCTTTTTCACCAAGACAAAAAGCATGTTGTGATTGCTGCCCTAGGGGTGCCAATGGGCTTGAGGAAAGGAGCAAGAGCCGTGAAGCCGTGTCTCACTGAATGCCTGGGCTGCTGATGCTGGGGGCTACTGGTAGCTGCTGGGGGAAGGCTGGGTTGCTGCTGGGCTGCTGGGCTGCTGGGTGGGCTGACAAGATGTGGGCTGTCCCCTTTTCTCAAAAGCTTAAAGGTCTCTGCCTCTAGAGAGCACTATGCCCTGCTGAGTTGCATGGGTAGGCTAGGGGAATGTATTTGGGAATTGCCCTTCGCAAGCCTTCCAGCGGGCACTGGAGCTCAGCGAGCACTTGCAACAATGCGCTGTTTTGGAAAGGCTGGGACATCAGATATGATGGAAATGGTGAGGGAATCCGGGACTAGTCGCCTTGGCTGCAGTACAGTCCGCAGGTGCCATCGTGCGCAGGTGCCGACCAGGTGGTACCAACAGCATGCGAGCGCTTGGATCGTCCATACGCCCATCCAGGTCTGACACCCGTTCTGAGCTGAGCTGCGCATAGCCTCTGCCATTGTAAACCTGCTGCCAACCCGTCTTAATTTCCAAACTGTCTGGCCTGGTAAGCTTGCTTTCGGCACCAAGTGCTTTGTTATTTTCTGTGTTCCGTTAAAGCGCCGCGACTCCAATAATCGATTTGCGGTATCACGCATTGTGGTACGCACCTGCTCCATGAGTTACTTATGATGCCCCACACATGCGCCCTTCCGCTTGTGGCTCATCTGGAACTTGCGACCTCTTTCCATCGCGCCATGTAGCTCGCTCTCAGGAGCGGCCGAATAAATGTATCGCGCACTCATCGGCATCGTTGATCTATAAGTTACTTCCCATGATCCCACGCCCATGCTCAAGGCGCTATCGAGTTATTTCGGTACTCCGTCTCTGCCGATCAGCGCCAGCCAAACGCAAGTTTCGACTCCTTGATGCGAGTCACCTCTTTTCTTTCTGCTCCTGAACTCGCAACGATCCAGTTTTTACCATGAGTGCGTGTGCAGAGGGGGCAGTGTGGCCTGAAAATTGGTAGTTGAGCCTTCTTGGTAGTCCTTTTGACTCCATCATGCTGCACTCTTGGTGTTCAGTTGCGGGCAGTTGGAGTCCAGTAGGGCACAGTTACAGTACAGTAGGGCACAGTGGAAGCCCAGTAGGGCACAGTTGGAGCACAGGAGGGTACTGTCAGAGTCCAGTAGGGCACCAAAATGTTGATAATGATTATGTCATTCCCCCTCCTGCTCCATTGGACTCTAAATGCTTCAGCGGTCGACGGAGTCCACCAACACCAAAACCACCAACACCAACACCACCATCACCACCAACAACAACAACAACTACAACAACATCAACAACAGAACAACACCAACACCAACACCACCGCCAGGAGGCTTATGAGCAAAATGAACAAAAGTAAACATATGTTTCCTACAATACCCATAACCCATCATGTACAACTAGGAAATGACCGCCCTATGCCAGTAGTGGTGTGGTGTGGCGTGGTGTGGTGTAGCGTGGTGTGGCGTGGTTTGGTGTGGTTTAGGTCAACGGCAAGTGGCGTGGGATGCTGTGCTGTGGCGTGCTGTGGTGTGGTGTAGGTCAACAGCAAGTGGCGTGGTAAGCAGACTTCCTGTTCAGTCTGAACCCAGTAGGTTTACGCGCCCCCCCCCCCCCCCCCCGCTGCTTCTATTTCGCGCTTCCAGATGAATGAAAACAGTCCTGGTAAGGCAGTACTGCTGATGTGCTAAGGTTGATCCTCCAATCGGGGGCGGTCCATCGAAGTATAAGGATGTTAGTGATGTTGCTTCTTACCCTCTGCATGCTTGTTTGCAGGAAGTGTATCTCAGCTACATCTCAGCTACATCTCAACCACATCTCAGCTAAGCCTCAGCTACATCTCAGCTGAGCCTGAGCTACATCTCAGCTACACAGCAGCTAAGCCTCAGCTACCGCTGCAGGGCCAGATTGGTCTTGGGAGCGTCTTTCCCCACGTCTTTCTCCCCTATTTTCCCTTCACTACTCCCCACGAGCAGCAGAGATGAGTCTGCGCTGCAGGCTAGTAAGGCAGATCCTGCCCCAGCCTCTAGGTCTGGGTCCCACAAGGGGACTATCAAGCACACCCAGTACGTTGGCTCCCCCCCCTTTACTTCCCGCTGGGGCTAAGCTCCCCCCTCCCCCTGCAGCCACGCCCACCCCACATCCTGGGGGCAATGTCGAATCTGTTGGTAGGTTGGTATGATGGTGGGAGGTTAGGTTATTAAGATGATAGCTTGGTAGGTTTATTGGTTGGTATGGCAGTGGGATGGTAGGTTGGTGTGATGATGGGAGGTTAGGTTAGTAAGTTGATAGATAAGTAAGTTTATTGGTTGGTAGGATGGTAGGTTGGTTTGGTGGTGGGATGGTAGGTTGGCGTGATGGTGGGAGGTTAGGTTAGTAAGTTGATAGGTTAGGTTATTAAGTTAGTTAGTTAGTTGATAGGTTAGTTAGTAGGTAGGTTAGTTAGTAGGTTAGTTAGTTGATAGGTTAGGTTAGTAAGTTTATTGGTTGGTAGGATGGTGGGTTGGTTTGGTGGTGGGATGGTAGGTTGGTATGATGGTGGGAGGTTAGATTAGTAGGTTGATAGATGATTAGGTTTATGGGTTGGTATGGTTGTGGGTTGGTAGGTTGGTATGGTGCAAGGATGGTAGGTTAGTACGTTGATAGATTGGTAGGTTAATGGGTTGATATGATGGTGGGAGGTTAGGTAAGTAAGTTGATAGATTGGTAGGCTAATGGGTTGGAAGGATGGTAGGTTGGGATGATAGTGGGAGGTTAGGTTAGTAAGTTGATAGCTTGGTAGGCTAATGGGTTAGAAGGATGGTAGATTGGGATGGTAAATTGGTAGAATGGTGGGATGGGAAGTATATAGATTGATAGATTGGTAGGTTTATGGGTTGGAAGGATGACAGGTTGGTATGGTGGTGGGATGGTAGGTTAGTATTCGATGTTCAAACAATTGGTTGGTCGGTTGATTGGGTTGGAGGTTGACTTGTGAGAAGAGCCAACCACTTTTTCTTGGTGGTTGTCCCCAGCGCAAGCAAACGGGCTGGCCCGCTCGACCTCGCGCCTCGTTATAGGGCGTACTATTTATTTATGTAACCAATCGTTCTTCTGCTTTTATAATGCCAATCATGAGGTAGTCGAAACTCATAGCCACATCCCCGACATCGGCACCAACCTCATCTCCAACTCTATCTCCTACTCCACCCCGACCCCCACCTCCACCCCAATCTATCCCCCAACCCCCACCTCCAACCGAGCCTACACCCCTATCCCCTCCCCCACATCGACCCAACCTATACCCCAACCCCAACCTCCACCTCAACCCATCCCACCGCCCCCACCTGCAACCCAACCTATCCCACCACCCCTACCCCCACATCCAACCCAACCTATACCCCTTCCCAACCTCTTCCCACAACCCAACCTACAACCCAACCTAAACCCACATCCCCACCCCCATTTCCTGCTATCCCCCCACCTACCCCACCAACACACCTCCAACCCAACCTGTCCCCCCTCCCCCTCCTCCAACCCAACTTATACCCCCACCCCACCACCAACCCGCAGTGCCCAAAGCAAAAGGCGGAGCAGGTTGGATCGGTTGGCTATTGCCCCTGGCAGGTTTACCCGCGTGTACCTACTACTTCTGGCTAGAGCAAGTCAACATCCAAGATCAGCTACAGGGCATGGACGAGGCCATGCAGGCCTACAAGTCCAAAGCCAAAGCAGCTATCACCAACAGGCGCCCCACCGCTCCTCCCTCTCCACCGCCTGCTCCTACACCTGTCCCCCCCCCTGTGCCCACCTCCACCCTTGCAACCCCACCCTCCTCCCCGCCCACTCTGAGCCCCTCCGCCCCGGTGGTACTACACTCTGCATCCTCCCCTCCTGAACAGCCCTCGCCATCACCAGCGCCCACTCCCTCACCTTCATCCCCCATCATAGCCTCCCACCCCGAAGTCCCCAAGCCTGCTCCAGCTGGTACCGCACCCCCTCCCCCTCCCGCACCTGCAACCCCCGCCACTGCCTCCCACCCAGCAGGGGCTAAGCCTGATCAAGCTGGGGTGGAATCCACTTCCGCCTTACCAGCCTCCCCCTCCCCTTCAAGCCAAGCCAAAGCCTTTACCCCCCCGCCCCCCCCAGCCAACTACACACCGGTGCTTGCGCATGCCAATGAACCCGTCACAGCCTCAGTTGAGAAAGGTATGCATTATATATATCTAAACCTAACCACCCCCAAAACAAAATAAAACAAAACCAAGCCAAACAAACCAAATGCTAAGCCAAGCCAACCCCCCGGTCAACTACAAACCAGTGCCATCTCGCTCCAATGAACCTGTGACAGCCTCAGTTGAGAAAGGTATGCTTTCCACCCTAGGTGTGTATGTATATACCGGTACCTAATATATCTCGTATATATGTTGATGTGTGTGTATATAACCCAAACCAACCCACCAAGCCCAGTGAAGGCTCCGAACCCGCCAGCCAACTTCACACCAGTGCTTGCGCATGCCGGTGAACCCGTCACAGCTTCAGTTGAGAAAGGTATGCGCTATATATATCTAAACCTTGCCATCTCAAAACCAAACCAAAACCAAGCTAACCAAGCCAACCAAACCAAGCCAACCAAGCCAAATGCTAAGCCAAGCCAAACCCCTATCCAACTTCAAAATATTGCCCGCTCGCTCTAATGAACCCGTGACAGCCTCTGTAGACGAAGATATGTGTGCCACCCTATGTGAAAAGTAATGATAACGCCTGGTGGGGCTCGGTATTAAGGGAGCTGCGTCTTAAGGCGGTAGAGAACGGGCTGCTACTATACCTGGACAAAGCTACCATGGCTGTTGACAGCGACCGCTAGCACTACAGCGCACTGGTAGGGGTTCAAACCCCGCACCTCATCGATTCAACGAGCTCTAACATTGATCCACTCGTCAAAACGGGATTGTTACCCTAAATGAATATATATAGGGAACGGCAATATGATATCATGTCGTCATCATATGACATCATGTGATGACGGCAGTCTGACTAAGTTGAAGTTATCATTTAAATTCAATATCATATGATGCAATTTGTATGATATCATCCTCACCTTTGTCCAAAATCATGTGATATGCCGATCCCTGAATATATCACCCAACCCAGTTGTCTTCAGTATATTCAAACATGTAAACCAACCCCAATTCAAACCAAACCAAGCCCTCCTCTCCACCACCACCACTACCACCACCAGGAACACCGGGTACCCAGCTAGACCTGGCCCCAAGTAGCCCAAACCAACTCCCAAACCAACTCCCTAATCAAACCAACTACCGAACCAACCCAGACCAACATAGCCCAACACAAGTCCGAATACAACCCAGCTCCCAACCCAACGCAACTCCCAATCCAAATCAACTCCCAACAAAACACAACTCCCAACCCAAACCAACTCCCAACCCAAACCAACTACCCACCCAGCGCAACTCCCAACCCAAACCAACTACCAACTTAAATCAACCCAATCCCTCCTTCCCTCCACCAGCAGGAACACTGGGTATCCAGCTCTATCCCCAAGTGGGCTCATTCAATTTGCACAAGAGCGTGGCCTTGGTGCTGTGTGCCTGTGGCAACCACAAACCCATTTCCCAACTCCCAACCCAGACTAGACCAACATAGCCCAACCCAAATCCCAACCCAGCTCCCAACCCAAATACTAACCCAAATACCAACAAAACACAACTCAACTCCCAAACCAATCCAACTCCCAAAGCAAACCAACTCCCAACAAAACACAACTCCCAATACAACCCAACTCCCAGCCCAACTCCCAAACCAACCTAACTAGCACCCCTCTGTCCCTCCACCACCAGGAACACTTGGTATCCAACTAGATCTGTCTCCGAGTGGGTTCATCCAATTTGCGCAAGAGCGTGGCCTTGGTGCTGTGTGCCTGTTGTAAACCCAACTCCCAACCCAGCGCCCGACACAACCCAACACAACCCATCACAACCCCTCCTTTCCCCCACCACTAGGAACACTGGGTATCCAGCTAGATCTGTCTCCGAGTGGGTTCATCCAATGCGCACAAGAACGTGGCCTTGGTGCTGTGTGCCTGTAGTAAACCCAACTCCCAACCCAGCGCCCAACACAACACAACACAACACAACCCTTCCTTCCCACCACCACCAGGAACACTGGGTATCCAGCTAGATCTGTCCCCAAGTGGGTTCATCCAATTTGCACAAGAGCGTGGCCTTGGTGCTGTGTGCCTGTAGTAAACCCAACTCCCAACCCAGCGCCCAACACAACACAACACAACACAACCCCTCCTTTCCCCCACCACCAGGAACACTGGGTATCCAGCTAGATCTGTCCCCAAGTGGGTTCATCCAATTTGCACAAGAGCGTGGCCTTGGTGCTGTGTGCCTGTAGTAAACCCAACTCCCAACCCAGCGCCCAACACAACCCAACACAACACAACACAACCCCTTCTTTCCCCCACCACCAGGAACACTGGGTATCCAGCTAGATCTGTCCCCAAGTGGGTTCATCCAATTTGCACAAGAGCGTGGCCTTGGTGCTGTGTGCCTGTAGTAAACCCAACTCCCAACCCAGCGCCCAACACAACACAACACAACACAACTCAACCCCTCCTTCCCACCACCACCAGGAACACTGGGTATCCAGCTAGATCTGTCCCCAAGTGGGCTCATCCAATTTGCACAAGAGCATGGCCTTGGTGCTGGCGATGATTGGGCTGCTTTTCAAAGTCGCCACACTCAAGCAAAATCGGATGCCGAGTTGGTGGCTAGAGCTGTGGATCAAGCTACCAAGCATTTGCAGGTAGGGAACGGCAATATGATATCATATGATACAGGTTCTATGTAGCGTCGCATGCGACGCTAAAAATTGGCGGAAAGTGTTGTGACGGAGCGACAGGTGGCAACTGAAGCGAGTTAGTTGTGAGGCCGTTGGCTGATTTGTCAGGCTTCATCTCAGTCAGACGGATTGATGGTCAGTCGGTCGGTTGGCTGGACGGACAAATGGGTAATCCTGGGGGCATCGCCAATCATGTCATCTGATGCCGAGTTGGTGGCTAGGGCTGTGGATCAAGCCACAAAGCACTTGCAGGTAGGGAACAGCAATATTAGGCCAAGGCCACACCAATGCAGGGATAATTTTTTCCGGAATACATTCCGATCAGAATACGAGACCCCGTTTTGGCCGAAATTGCCGGAATAAGAAACCTAAAATAAAATCGTTTTTTTACTGAAATTGACTAAAATGACCCAAATCGACCCAAATCGGAATAAGGATCCTATTTTGGGAGGAAAAGAGGAAGGAATAAAATAAAAAGGAATAACATTTCCTTTTTTTATTTGAAAAACAAATCCCTGCACCAATGTTGGGTTCCCAACCTGTAACTAGGGAAAGGCAATATTAGGCCAAGGCCACATCAAACAGGCCTCGCCAACGTTTTTGAAGTATATTAGGTATGCAGTTGTGTATATTGGGGGTCTATAGTTTGTTTGGGTTTATAGTTGGGTTGGGTTCCCCACCTGCAAGTGCTTAGTGGCTTGATCCATAGCCTTATGATCGGTGTGGCTTGATTGGTGTGGCCTTGAATGAATCGGATGCCGAGTTGGTGGCTAGGGCTGTGGATCAAGCCACGAAGCACTGGCAGGTATATATATATACATATATATGTGGTATATATATATATGTATACATATATATATATATATATAGCACTGGTAACGGCAATATGACATCAAGTCATGATATGATTTCATATCATCATATGGTATCATGTCGTCATATGACATCATATGATGCCGGCAGTCTGACCAGGCTAAAGTTACCATTTATATACATACGGTATCATATGATGCAATTTGCATGATATTAAATGATGCCAGCAGTCTGACTAGGCTTAAGTTACCCTTTATATACATTATCGTTTGATGCAATGTGTATGATATTGTACTGGCCTTTGGTCAACATCATATGACATGCTGGTCCCTACCAGGGATTGTTTTTTCTGCCGCTATATATAGCAATCGCTAATTTTGACCCGTTTTAGCGAAATTGTCGCTGTAAAAAAGTTTTTTTTTTTTTTTGCCTCAATGGCCCTGAAAAGCTATAAAAAGCTACAGGAAGCACTAAAACGCTGTCCCTGGAGGAGGCCTAAAACCATAAAGCAATAAGAAACCCACTTTCATGTCTGAAAAAAAATCACTGGTCCCTACATGCAATGCATGACGGACACGACACTGAGACAGTGCCAATTGATTTGCCTCACCAAAACGCTTCGATCTGTTAATGTCCGAAGTGAAACGGCTCACTCACCACCAACCACCAGCCAAGTGTGTGTGTGTGTGTGTGGCCTGGTTTCTGCTGAAAGTGTCACTTCCACTGTAAGCCTAGTAGCTCTTGGCTGCCTTAGTATTTCAAAAATGTGTCGCGGTACAACTCAGTAAAAAGTTAGGAAGCTCTGGCAAAGTTGATCAGGGTCTGAAGGGGTGGGGGGGGGTGGGGGGGGGAAATGATCCACAGAATTTGGACGTTTCCAGCATCATATGATATGCTGCTCCAAGTTGGTTTGGGCTATGTTGGGCTGGGTTGGTTTGGTAGTTGGGTTGGTCTATGTTGGGTTGGGTTGGGAGTTGGGTGGGCTACTTGGGGCCAGATATACCTGGGTACCCAGTGTTCCTGGTGTGTGTGTGTGTGGAGGGGGGGAGGGGGGGGGGGGGGGGGGGCTTGGTTTAGTTTGATTTGGGTTTGGTTTATATATTTAAATCCCTGTGTGTTCGTATGTTATGTATGTATGTTATGTATGTTACAGTGCATGGGTAGGCCGAATAGGCTATAAGGACTTGCCCAACCGTAGTAGGAGGGCTTACAAAGAAAAAAGCACCGATGAACTGAACCCCAAACAATTGTTCTTACCAACGGGGCCCTCAGTTTGTGCTACAGTGATCATTTGATTCTACAAGACAATTAAATCATCATCCCTACGTGCAGAAAGAGAAGCAGGAGCTGCAGAGTGTGTGTGTGTGTGTGGGGGGGGGGGGGGGGGGTATGTTATCAGTGTGCATGTTTTTGCCTGTACAACTCCGTCAACATCATCCGACGCTGCTCCTTCATGTACTTGCTCTCAACCTGAGTATGTGTGCATTTGTGAATATAGTGGGTGGAGTGGGGGGTGGGGGAGAGGGTTGAGGGGTCAGTGTGTATGTGTATGTGTGCATTTGTGAATATAGTGGGTGGAGTGGGGGGTGGGGGAGAGGGTTGAGGGGTCAGTGTGTATGTGTTTTGTGTGCATTTGTGAATATAGTGGGTGGAGTGGGGGGTGGGGGAGAGGGTTGAGGGGTCAGTGTGTATGTGTGTTTATGATATCATCATTCCTACTTGCAGGAAGAGAAGCAGAAGCTGCAGAGCATGGTTGATAACAGCGCAAAGATGGCGGAAGAAACCATGGCAGCAGCTGAGAAAGCCAACGCCAACTATCAACGTTTGATGAAGGAGCAAGAGGTATTAGATAAGGAGGTACGTAGAGGCAGGCAACTCCCATATATAGCCCTATATAGAGCTCCTATACTCCCCCCCACCCCCCCCACCCACAAACACAAACACCACACACCACCATCTTGACCCCTCGCAAGCGCTAGGGTAGGTAGGTTGTAGGTATGAGGTATTAGATAAGGAGGTAAGTAGCGGCAGGCAACTCCTATATACATCACCTGTTTGTGCACCCTATATAGCCCTATATAGCCCTGTATGATGGAATAGCTCCAGAGCATGGTTGATAACAGCGGTAGATGGTGGAAGAAACAGCACAGGCGGGCGGCTGAGAAAGCTAACGCTAACTATCAACGTTTGATGAAGGAGCAAGAGGTAATACTTAAGGAGGTAAGTAGGGGCAGGCAACTCATATACCCCCCCCCTATATATATAGCTCTTACACCCCACCCCACCCAACCCAACCCACCCTTTAAACAGATCCTAGCCCCCCCCCTATATATAGCTCTTTACTTCTCTCCCCCACCCCACGCCACGCCCACCCACACACCCTCTTGTCCCCTACCAAGCGGCTTGGGTAGGTAGGTAGCAAAGGTATTAGAGAAGGAGGTAGGTAGTGGCAGGCAGGCAACACCTATTCGCCCCCCTATATATAGCTCCCATACCCCCACACTCCCACCCACCCTGTTGACCTCCCCCAAGCGCTGAAAGTAGGTTAGGTAGCAGAGATATTAGAGAAGGAGGTAGGGTAGTGGCAAGGCAGGCAACACTATTCGCCCCCCTATATATATAGCTCCTATAATACCCCCACTCCACCCACCCTCTTGCCCCCCCCCCCCACCCCCCCCAAAGCACTGGAAGTAGGTAGGCAGCAGAGATTTAGAGGAGAGAGGTAGCGGCTGGCAACACCTTATTCGCCCCCTATATATTAGCTCCTATACCCACCCAGCCCACCCTCTTGACCCCCCCCCCCAAGCGCTAAAGTAGGTAGGTAGCAGAGGTATTTGAGACATATGTAAGTAGTTGCAGGCAACTCCTATTCACCACCTCCCTCTTGACCCACCCACCACCACCCACCCTCTTGAGCCCCCCAACCGCTGCCCTTTCCTGACCCCATATGCCTCCTGACCAGGGTTTTTTTATAGCTGCAAAATTTCGCATTATGCGATAAAACCCATCGCTATCGGAATCGGCCCTGCGATGAAACCCACAGTTTCGAGACTCGGCCCTGTGGGTTTTGGGGGGAGGCAATTTTCCTTATAAAAAAAACCTGCTCCTGACCATCTTGTCCATCCCACCCGCCGTCCACCTGTCCACCCCTCTCCTGACGCCTACCCCGTCCACCCTATTCCACCCCTGCTCCTGACGCCACACATCCACCCTTTTCACCTTTCTCTGACGCCCACACGTCCACACCCTTCCACACCTATCCTGACGCCCACCCGTCCACCCTTCCCACCTTTCTCCTGAACCCACCCCGTCCACACCTTCCCACCCCTCTCCTGACGCCCACCCCGTCCACCCCTTCCACCCTTCTCCTGACGCCCACCCCTTCCACCCCTGTCATGACGCCCCACCCTGTCCACCCCTCTCCTGACGCCCCACCGTACACCGTCCACCCTCTCCTGACCCCACCCCGTCCACCCTGTCCACCCTCTTCCTGAAGCCACCCGTCCACCCTGTCCACCCTCTCATGACGCCCACCCCGTCCACCCCTTCCCACCCCTTCTCATGACGCCCACCCCGTCCACCCTGTCCATCCCTCTCATGACCCCCACCCAGTCCACCCTGTCCATCCCTCTCCTGACGCCCACCCGTCCCACCCTGTCCACCCTCTCCTGACGCCCACCCCGTCCACCCTGTCCACCCTCTCCTGACGCCCACCCCGTCCACCCTATCCACCCCTCTCCTGACGCCCACACCGTCCACCCCTTTTCACCCTTCTCCTGACGCCCACCCTGTCCACCCCTTCCCACACCTATCCTGACGCCCACCCCGTCCACCCCTTCCCACCTTTCTCCTGAAACCCACCCCGTCCACACCTTCCCACCACCTCTCCTGACGCCACTTTGCCCGTCCACCCCTTCCCACCCTTCTCCTGACGCCCACCCCTTCCCACCCCTGTCATGACCCACCCTTGTACACCTCTCCTGACGCCACCCAGTCCACCCTGTCCACCCCTCTCATGACGCCCACCCCGTCCGCTTTTCCTACCCCTTTCCTGACGCCCACCCGGTCCACCCTGTCCACCCCTCTCCTGACGCCCACCCCCGTTCCACCTGTCCACCCCTCTCCTGACGCCCACCCCGTCCACGGCCTGTCCACCCCTCTCCTGACACCCACACATCCACCTGTCCACACCTCTCCTGACGCCCACTCCGTCCACCCTGTCCACCCCTCTCCATGACGCCCACCCCGTCAGCTTTTCCTACCCCTTTCCTGACGCCCACCCCGTCCACCCTGTCCACCCCTATCCTGACGCCAATCCGGTTCCACCCTGTCCACCCCGTCTCATTGACGCCACCCTGTCCACCCTGTCCACCCCTCTCATGACGCCTGAACCCCGTCCACCCTGTCCACCCCTCCCTGACGCACACCCCGTCCACCCTGTCCACCCTCTCCTGACGCCCATTCCCGTACACCCTGTCCACCCCTCTCCTGACACCCACCCCGTCCAACTCTGTCCACCCCTCTCCTGACGGCCCACTCCCGTCCACCCTAATCCACCCTCTCCTGACGCCCCACACCGTCCACCCCTTTTCACCCTTCTCTGACGCCCACCCTGTTCCACCCCTTCCCACACCTATCCTGGACGCCCACCCGTCCACCCCTTCCCACCTTTCTCCTGAAACCCACCCCGTCCACACCTTCCCACCCCTCTCCTGACGCCACCCCGTCCACAACCTTCCCACCCTTTTTCTCCTGACGCCCACCCCTTCCCACCCCTGTCATGACGCCCACCCTGTCCACCCTCTCCTCACGCCCCACCCAGTCCACCCTGTCCACCTCTCATGACGCCCCCCCGTCCAGCTTTTCCTACCCCTTTCCTGACGCCCAACTTGTTTTTTTTTCCGGTCCACCCTGTCCACCCCTCTCCTGACGCCCACCCCGTCCACCCTGTCCACCCCTCTCCTGACGCCCACCCAGTCCACCCTGTCCACCCCTCTCCTGACACCCACCCCATCCACCCTGTCCACCCCTCTCCTGACGCCCACCCCGTCCACCCTGTCCACCCCTCTCATGACGCCCACCCCGTCCAGCTTTTCCTACCCCTTTCCTGACGCCCACCCCGTCCACCCTGTCCACCCCTATCCTGACGCCAACCCGGTCCACCCTGTCCACCCCTCTCATGACGCCCACCCTGTCCACCCTGTCCACCCCTCTCATGACGCCCACCCCGTCCACCCTGTCCACCCCTCTCCTGACGCCCACCCTGTCCACCCTGTCCACCCCTCTCCTGGACGCCCACCCCGTACACCCCCTGTCCACCCCCTCCCTGACACCCACCCCGTTCCACCACTGTCCACACCCCTCTTTCTGAAGCCCACCCCGTCCACCCTGTCACCCCTCTCATGACGCCCATCCCGTCCACGGCCACTTCCACCCTCTCATGACGCCCCCCCGTCCACCTGTCCATCCCTCTCATGACCCACCACGTCCATGTCCATCCCTCTCCTACAGCCCACCCCGTCCACCCTGTCCACCCCTCTCCTGACGCCCACCCCGTCCACCCTGGTCCACCCCTCTCCTGACGCCACCCCGTCCACCCTAGGTCCACCCCTCTCCTGACGCCCACACCGTCCACCCCTTTTCACCCTTCTCCTGACGCCCACCCTGTCCCACCCCTTGACGCCCACCCCCAAACTCTATCCTGACGCCCTCACCCCGTCCACCCCTTCCCACCTTTCTCCTGAAACCCACCCGTCCACACCTTCCCACCCTCTCCTGACGCCCACTCCGGTCCACCGGCCCTTCCCACCCTTCTCCTGACGCCCACCCTTCCACCCCTGTCATGACGCCCACCTGTAACACCCCTCTCCTGACGCCCACCCAGTCCACCCTGTCCACCCCTCTCATGACGCCCACCCCGTCCAGCTTTTTCCTACCCCTTTTCCTGACGCCCACGTCCGGTCCACCCTGTCCACCCCTCTCCTGACGCCCACCCCGTCCACCCTGTCCACCCCTCTCCTGACGCCCACCCCGTCCACCCTGTCCACCCCTCTCCTGACACCCACCCCATCCACCCTGTCACCCCTCTCCTGACGCCCCCCGTCCACCCTGTCCACCCTCTCATGACGCCCACCCGTCAGCTTTTTCCTACCCCTTTCCTGACGCCCACCCCGTCCACCCTGTCCACCCTATCCTGACGCCAACCCGGTCCACCCTGTCCACCCCTCTCATGACGCCCACCATGTCCACCTGTCCACCCCTCTCATGACGCCCACCCCGTCCACCCTGTCCACCCCTCTCCTGACGCCCACCCTGTCCACCCTGTCACCCTCTCCTGACGCCCACCCCGTCCACCCTGTCCACCCTCTCCTGACACCCACCCCGTCCACCCTGTCCATCCCCTCTCCTGAAGCCCACCCCGTCCACCCTGTCCACCCTCTCATGACGCCCACCCCGTCCACCCCTTCCCACCCCTCTCATGACGCCCACCCCGTCCACCCTGTCCATCCCTCTCATGACCCCCACCCAGTCCACCTGTCCATCCCTCTCCTGACGCCCACCCCGTCCACCCTGTCCACCCTCTCCTGACGCCCACCCGTCCCTCTCCTCCACCCTATCCACCCCTCTCCTGACCGCCCACACCGTCCACCCCTTTTCACCCTTCTCCTGACGCCCACCCTGTCCACCCCTTCCACACCTATCCTGACGCCCACCCCCGTCCACCCCTTCCCACCTTTCTCCTGAAACCCACCCGTCCACACCTTCCTACCCCCTCTCTGACGCCCACCCCGTCCACCGCCCTTCCCACCCTTCTCCTGACGCCCACCCTTCCCACCCCTGTCATGACGCCACCCTGTACACCCTCCTGACGCCCACCCAGTCCACCCTGTCCACCCCTCTCATGACGCCACTCCCGTCCAGCTTTTCCTACCCCTTTCCTGACGCCCACCCGGTCCACCCTGTCCACCCTCTCATGACGCACCCGTCCCGACGCCCCACCGTCCCCTGTCCACCCCTCTCCTGACGCCCACACCGTCCACCCTGTCCACCTCTCCTGACGCCCACCCCATCCACCTCTGTCCACCCCTTCCTGACGCGCCACCCCGTCCACCCTGTCCACCCCTCTCATGACGCCCACCCCGTCCAGCTTTTCCTACCCCTTTCCTGACGCCCACCCGTCCACCCTGTCCACCCCTCTCCTGACGTCCACCCCGTCCACCCTGTCCCCTCTCATGACGCCCACCCTGTCCACCCTGTCCACCCCTCTCATGACGCCCACCCGTCCACCCTGCTCCACCCCTTCATGACGCCCACCCCGTCCACCCCTGTCCACCCCTCTCCTGACGCCACCGTAACCCTGTCCACCCCTCTCCTGACGCCCACCCCGTCCACCCTGTCCACCCCCTCTCCTGAAAGCCCACCCCCGTCCCACCCTGTCCACCCCTCTCATGACGCCCACCCGTCCACCCCTTCCCACCCCTCTCATGACGCCACCCCGTCCACCCTGTCCACCCCTCACATGACGCCCACCCTGTCCACCCTGTCCACCCTCTCATGACGCCCACCCCGTCCACCCTGTCCACCCCTCTCCTGACGCCCACCCCGTCCACCCTATCCACCCCTCTCCTGACGCCCACCCCGTACACCCTGTCCACCTCTCCTGAGACCCACTTGTCCACCTGTCCACCTTCTTCTGAAGCCCACCCCGTCCACCCTGTCCACCCCTCTCCTGACGCCCACCCCGTCCAGCTTTTCCCACCCCTCTCCTGACGCCCACCGTCACCCCTTCCCACCCTCTCATGACGCCACCCCGACCACCCTGTCCACCCTCTCATGACGCCACCCTGTCCACCCTGTCCATACCCTCTCATGACGCCCACCCCGTCCACCCTGTCCACCCTCTCCTGAAGCCCACCCTGTTCACCTGTCCATCCCTCTCATGACGCCCACCCCGTCCAACCTGTCCACCCTCTCCTGGCGCCCACCCCGTCCACCCGTCCACCCTGTCCACCCTCTCCTGACGCCACCCGTCCCACCCTGTCCACCCCTCTCCTGAAGCCCACCCCGTCCACCCTGTCCACGTTCCTCTCCTGAGCCCACCCCGTCCACCCTGTCCACTCCTCTCCTGAAGCCCACCCCGTCCAACGCCTGTCCACCCTCTCATGACGCCACCCCGTCCACCACTTCCCACCCCTCTCATGACGCCCACCCCAGTCACCCTGTCCACCCCTCTCATGACGCCCCACCCTGTCCACCCTTCCTACCCCTATCCTGACCCGTAACAGAACGGTGAAGCAAAGGTGAAGCAAGCAGAAAATTCCCATCTGATCCCTTACCTCACCACCACCACCACCACCACCACCACCCTCTCAACCCCCATAACCGCTGCCTCTCCTCACCCCATCTGCCTCCTAACCCCCCCGACCCCACCCCGTCCACCCTTTCCCACCCTCTCCTCACCCCCCTCCTGGCTGGTCCCACCTTTTCCCACCCCTCTCCTCACCCCCCCCTGCTGACTCTTACACCCTTTCCCACCCTCCTGACCCCCGACCCTCACCCTGTCCACCCTTTCCCACCCTCTCCTTACCACATCTGCCTCCTCACCCCCCCCCCAACCCGTCCACCCTTTCCCCCCTCTCCTCACCCCCTTTCTGGCTGGCACACCCTTTCCCACCCCTCCTGACCCCCACCCTCACGCCCGGTCACCCTTTCCCACCCTCCCTCACCCCATCGCCTCCTCACCCCCCCACACCCACCCCGTCCACCCTTTCCCACCCCTCTCCTCACCCCCCCTGCTGGCTGGTACACCCTTTCCCACCCCTCCTGACCCCACCCTCACCCGGTCCACCCTTTCCCACCCCTCTACTTACCCCCCACCCCTATCCCTCACCCCCCCTCCTGACCTGTACAGAAACCGTGAAGTGGAGGTGAAGCCATCTGCCTCCTGACCATCCCCCACCCCACCCAAACACACACACACACTTTCGACCTTAGCCCCCCTAAACACACGCACACACACACTCTCGACCTTAACCCCCACACACACCTTCCCTCACCCCCTCCGGACCCGTACAGAACCGTGAAAGTGGAGATGAAGCCATCTGCCTCCTGACCTCCCCCCAACCCACCCCAAACACACACACACTTTCAACCTTGCCCCCCTAACACACACACACACTCTCGACTTTACCCCCCCCACCCTTCCCTCAACCCCCCCTCTGACACGTACAGAATCGTGAAGTGGAGTGAAGCCATCTGCCTCCTGACCTTCCCCCACCCCACCCCAAACACACACACACACACTTTCAACCTTGCCCCCCTAAACACACACACACACTCTCGACCTTACCCCCCCCACCCCTTCTCAACCCCCCTCCTCAACCCCCCTCCTGACACGTACAGAATCGTGAAGTGGAGGTGAAGCCCATCTGCCTCCTGACCATCCCCCCACCCCACCCCAAACACACACACACTTCAACCTTGCCCCTAAACACACACATACACTCTCGACCTTACCCCCCACACACCTTCCTCACCCCCTCCGGACCGTACCAAAACCATGATGTGGAGGTGAAACAAGCAAAAATTCCATCTGCTTCTTCCCTCACACACCACCACCACGGACCTCTCAACCCCCATTAACCGCTGCCTCTCTCAACCCATCTGCCTCCTGACCTCCCCCCCCACACACAACACACACACCTTCCATCATTAGCCCCCCCTCCTGACAGCCCACCCTCACCCGTCCACCTTTTCCACCCCTCCCTCCACCCCCTCCTGACCCCCCCCCCCCCCGTCCACCCGTCCACCCGTCCACCCCTTCCACCCCTTCCTCACAGCCCCTCCTGACCCCCACCCCGGCCCGTCCACCCTTTCCCACCCCTTCCCTCACACCCCCTCCTGACCCCACCCACTCGTCCCGCCCCTTCCCACCCCTTCCCCTCACACCCCTCCTGACCCCCCACCCACCCCCGTCCACCCTTCCACCCCTTCCCTCACACCCCTCCTGACCCCACCCACCCGTTCCACCCTTCCCCACCCTTCCTCACACCCTCCTGACCCCCACCACCCCCGTCCACCCTTCCACCCTTCCCTCACACCCCTCCTGACCCCACCCCACCCCGTCCACCCCTTCCCTCACAACCCTCCTGACCCCACCCCACCCCGTCAACCCTTGACCCCACCCCTTCCCACCCCTTCCCTCCACCCCTCCTGACCCCCGCCCCACCCGCCCACCCCTTCCGCCCTTCCTCCCACCCCCTCCTGACTCATACAGAACCGTGACGTGGAGGTGAAGCCATCTGCCTCCTGACCCCCACCCCACCCTACCTCACCCAAACACACACACACTCTCGACCTTAAACCCCCCACCCCTCTCCTACCCTCCTCCTGACCTGACCAGAGACGTATAATGGAGGTGAAGCCATCTGCCTCCTGACCTCCCCCCCCCCACCCCAAAACACACACACACACTCTCGACCTTGCCCCCCAAACACACACACACACACACTCTCGACTTACCCCCCACCCCGCTCCTCACCCCCTCCTCCTGACCCGGACAGAACTGTGCAATAGAGGTGAAGCAAGCAGAACATCGAGTTTTGATGAAAGCAGGTGATGCATGGATGCATGAGCGCAAGGACAGGCTGTCAAAGCTGGATGCCATCCGTGTGCAGGTGGGTAGGGTGTCAAGGACAGGCTGTCAAAGCTGGATGCCATCCGTGTGCAGGTGGGTAGGGTGTCAAGGACAGGCTGTCAAAGCTGGATGCCATCCGTGTGCAGGTGGGTATGGTGCAGGGATATTGTTTCTGTAATATATTCCGATCGGACTACAAGACCCCGTTTTGGACAAAATTACCGGAATAAGAAACCTACAAAAAAAGCTTTTTTTTACTGAAATTGACAAAGAATTACCCAAATCGCCCATAATCTGTCGGAATAGGGATCCTGTTCTGGGAGGTAAAAAGGGAGAGAACTGAAAAAAATGGAATAAGATTTCCTCTCTTTGATTTGAAACAAGTTCTATGCAGCGTCGCCTGCGACGCTAAAAATTGGCGGAGAGTGATCGCGTCGGAGCGTCAGGTGGCAATGGAAGCGAGTTAGTTATGAGACCGTTGGCTGACGAGTCTGGCTTCAGCACGGTCAGACGGTCAGTTGGTTGAACGGACAAATGGGTAACACTGGGGGCCCCCCCTTCCCAGAAGGGGGGGGGCTTCGCCAAAAAATATCCCTGGTATGGTGTCATTCACATGAAGCTTTTTTTTACTGAAATTGACTAAAAATTACACAAATCGTCCCAAAATCGGAAGAAGGATCCTGCTTTGCGAGGGAGAAAGGGAGAGAATTGAAAAAACTGGAAAAGTATTTCCTCTCTTTGATTTGAAAAACATATCCTTGGTATGGTGTCATTCGCATGAAGTTTTTTTTCCTTACTGAAATTGACTAAATATTGCCCTTTTCGACCAAAATCGGAACAAGGATCCCGTTTTGCGAGGGGATAAGGGAGAGAATTGAAAAAAATGGAATAAGATTTCCTCTCTTTGATTTGAAACAAGTTCTATGCAGCGTCGCCTGCGACGCTAAAAATTGGCGGAGAGTGATCGCGTCAGAGCGACAGGTGGCAATGGAAGCGAGTTAGTTACGAGACCGTTGGCTGACGAGTCTGGCTTCAGCACGGTCAGACAGTCAGTTGGTTGAACGGACAAATGGGTAACACTGGGGGCTACCGCTTCCCAGAAGGGGGGGGCTCCGCCAAAACATATCCCTGGTATGGTGACATTAGCATGAAGGTAGTTTTTTTTTTTTACTGAAATTGACTGAAAATTACCCAAATCGACCCAAAATCGGAACAAGGATCCCGTTTTGGGAGGGGAAAAGGGAGAGAATTGAAAAAAATTGAATAAGAATTCCTCTCTTTGATTTGAAAAGTATATATCTGGTATAGTGTCATTCGCATGAAGGAGTCCCCACTGCCTGGAGGGTGACACTTACTATGTCTGCAATCAGGGATTTTTATTTCCGCTATATATAGCGATCGCTAGTTTCGACCCCGATTAAGCGAAATTATCGCTATAAAAAATTATTAAAAAAGTGTTTCTACTTGTTGCCCTAAATGGCCCTTTAAAGCTATACAAAGCTAAAGAAAGCACTGAAACGCTGTCCCTGGAGGAGCCCTGGAACCATGAAGCTAGAACCATGACTTCCCCCAAGTGCGGCGTGCGTGAGGTTCCCCTTCAAACCACGCCCGTCCAGGCATTCTCTTTTTTTTTATTATCTGAAAGTGGTTTTTTCTAGCTTTATGGTTGTAGGCCTTCTCCAGGGACAAAAGGCTGTCAAAGCTGGATGCCATCCATGTGCAGGTGGGTATGGTGTCATTCGCATGAAGGAGTTCCTACCGCCTGAAGGCTGACACTTACTATGTCTGCAATGGTGAATTTCCCCAAGTGCGGCGTGCGTGAGGTTCCCCTTCAAACCACGCCCGTCCAGGCATTCTCCTTTTTTTATTATCTGAAAGTGGTTTTTGCTAGCTTTATGGTTGTAGGCCTTCTCCAGGGACAAAAGGCTGTCAAAGCTGGATGCCATCCATGTGCAGGTGGCTATGGTGTCATTTGCATGAAGGAGTTCCTACCGCCTGAAGGCTGACACTTACTATGTCTGCAATGGTGACTTTCCCCAAGTGCAGCGTGCGTGAGGTTCCCCTTCAAACCACGCCCGTCCAGGCATTTTTTTTTTTTTTATTATCTGAAAGTGGTTTTTGCTAGCTTTATGGGTGAAGGCCTTCTCCAGGGACAAAAGGCTGTCAAAGCTGGATGCCATCCATGTGCAGGTGGGTATGGTGTCATTCGCATGAAGGAGTTTCTACCGCCTGAGGGGTGACACTCACTATGTCTGCAATGGTGAATTTCCCCGGGAGGTTCCCCTCAACACCATGCCCTCCAGGCGTTTTTTTTTTTTTTTTGTACGGTGTCATTCCCTGACTGCAGGGACTGTGTTTCTCTACGGTGTCATTCCCTGACTGCAGGGACTGTGTTTTTCTACGGTGTCATTCCCTGACTGCAGGGACTGTGTTTTTCTACTGTGTCATTCCCTGACTGCAGGGACTGTGTTTTTCTATGGTGTCATTCCCTGACTGCAGAGAATGACACCGTGCGCTTTAGCGCACTTGAAAAAAATAACTGCGCTTGTAGTGCAAAAAGCGCAAAAATTGCTTGCTGCGCCCACAGGGGGTTGCAAAAAACTGTGGGAAACGCGCAGTGGGGCTCAAAAAGGCAGCGCGCAAAAGCGCGCGCTTGGAAGTACCCTGCCCCACCTGCAGCATGATCAAATTTGAATTATGTCAACCACCCAGTCTGCATGTGTGGGCTCTGGCGCAAGCCCACTCTCTCTCCCCCACCCACTCACCCATTTTGTCCACCCTACCCGCTGCCACTCTCAACCACCCCAACCGCTGCCCTCCCTGACCCCATCTGCCCCCTGGCCATCTGTGTACAGGTGGGGGCCCTGGCGCAAGCCCACTCTCTCTCCCCCACCCACCCACCCGTCTTGTCCCCCCCAACCTCTGCCACTCTCAACCACCCCAACCTCTGCCACTCTCAACCACCCCAACCGCTGCCACTCTCATCCATCCTGACTGCATGTGGGGGCTCTGGCGCAAGCCCACTCTCTTCTCCTCACCCACCCACCCACCCCCTCTTGTCCCCCCCAACCTCTGCTACTCTGAACAGCCCTGACTGCATGTGGGGGCTCTGGCGCAAGCCCACTCTCTCCCCCCTACCCACGCCACCCACCCCTCTTGTCCCCCCAACCTCTGCTACTCTGAACAGCCCTGACTGCATGTGGGGGCTCTGGCGCAAGCCCACTCTCTCCCCCTACCCACCCACCCACCCCTCTTTTTCGCCCCAACCTCTGCCACTCTTAATCACCCCAACCGCTGCCCCCCCCTGACCCCATCTGCCTCTTGGCCATCTGTGTACAGGTGGGAGCCCTGGCGCAAAGCCCACCCACCCAGCCACCCACCCAGCCACCCCTCTTTTCCTACCCAACCTCTGCCACTCTCAACACCCCAACCGCTGCCACTCTCATCCACCCTGACTGCATGTGGGGGCACTGGCGCAAGCCCACTCTCTCCCCCCCCCCCCCACCACCACCACCAATCCACCCCTATTGTCCCCCCCAACCTCCGCACTCTCAACCACCCCAACCGCCACTCCTGACCACCTCTACCTCTGCCACTACTGACCACCCTGACTGCAGGTGGGTGCTCTGGCGCAAGCCCATGCCGCCCGGGCTGCCGCCCAAGCTACCTCACACGCTAGCCACGCCCTCACCCTTCCCTAACGCCCCCCCCCCCCCACACACACACACACACACACACACCTTAACCCATCTGCCTCCTTACCCCCCTCCCCCCCCTTCTGGATGCCATCTGTGTACAGGTGGGTGTTCTGGCGCAAGTCCATGCCGCCCGGGCTGCCGCCCAAGCTAACCTCACACGCTAGCCACGCCCTCACCCTTCCTTAACGCCCCCTCCCCCCCCCCACACACACACACACACACACACACACACACACACACACACACACACACCTTAACCCATCTGCCTCCTTACCCCCCCCCCCCCCCCCCCCCCCCTCCTGGATGCCATCCGTGTGCAGGTGGGTGCTCTGGCCCAAGCCCACGACGCTCGTGCTGCCGCCCAAGCTACCTCACACGCTAGCCACGCCCTCACCCTAGGCATCATCGGTCTCACAACAGCGCTTGAAGAGGGGCGACCCCTTGCCCCCCATGTGTCTGCCTTATCAAAGGGGGGCGCTGGTGATGAGCTGGTGGAAGCCGCGTTGGGTAGTATCTCCAAGTCTGCACAAGAGAAGGGAGTGCCTACCAGTAGCCAAATGGAGTATCAGTTCCGGGGTCTGCGATCAACCCTCGCTGCTACTAGCTACCTCCCTGCTGGCTCAGGGGGCTACTTGTCGCACTTCCTGGCTAAGATGGCTGTGAGCATGAAGGTGGGTTGGAGAGAGGGGAGAGGCAGGGGGGGGGAGAGAGAGAGAGAGAGAGAGAGAGATCAACCCTCCCTGCTACTAGCTACCTCCCTGCTGGCTCAGGTGGCTACTTGTCGCACTTCCTGGCTAAGATGGCAGTGAGCATGAAGGTGGGTTGGGAGAGAGGGGGAGAGGCAGGGGGGGGGGGGGGGGGGGGGGGGGGGGGGGATTCGTTGCTGCTACTAGCTACCTCCCTGCTGGCTCAGGGGGCTACTTGTCGCACTTCCTGGCTAAAATGGCAGTGAGCATGAAGGTGGGTTGGAGAGAGGGGGAGAGTAAGGTGTGTGTGTTGGGGGGGGGGGGGGGGGGCAGAGAGGGAGAGATAGAGAGATAGAGACCCATTGCTGCTACTAGCTACTTCCCTGCTGGCTATGGCAGTTTCTTGTCGCACTTCATGGCTAAGCTGGCTGTCATCATGAAGGTGGGTTGGGGAGAGGGGGAGAGAGAGAGAGAGAGAGAGAGAGAGAGAGAGAGAGAGAGAGAGACCCATTGCTGCTACTAGCTACTTCCCTGCTGTCTCTGGGGGCTTCTTGTTGCTCCTCATTGCTAAGATGACGTTGAGCATTGAGGTGGGTTGGAGAGGGGTGGGGGGGGGGGGGGGGGGGGGGGGGGGGAGAGATCCATTGAGAACCAACCATCCAACCAACCAACCAACCCTCCAACCATCCATCCCCTCACCCTTCCCCTCCTCCCCTCCTCCCCTCCTCCCCTCCTCCCCTCCTCCCCTCCTTCCAGGCCGATGAGGGTGACGCAACGCGTGTGTTGGGTGCCGAGGGGGGGGGCTTGGGTTCTGCTCTTGCCCAGGCTGAGCGGGCCCTGGCGGATGGAAATCTTGCCGCCGCTGCAGATACAGTAGCTGCTGCAGTACAAGGTACCGCAGCGGCGGCTGCAGCAGAGCCGTGGCTCCAAGGGCTCCGCGCCCGCGCAGCTGCTGACCAGACCTTACAGTTGTTGCGCACCCATGCTTCAGCACTCGCTGCATCTCTCGCCTGAGTGGGTTGGAAAGCTTGCCACTGCTGCAGACACAGTAGCTGCTGCAGTGCAAGGCACCGCAGCGGCGGCTGCAGCAAGGGCTCCAAGGGCTCCGCGCCCGCGCAGCTGCTGACCAGACCTTGCAGTTGTTGTGCACCCATGCTTCAGCTCTCGCTGCATCTCTAGCCTGAGTGGGTGGGAAGTCTGACCCCCCGGACAACGCCACTGCGGGAGTTGTGCAAGGTACCGCAGTGGCGGCTGCAGCAGAGCCTAATCAGGGTTGTTCGTGGGGACTCCAACGTATGCATCATCAAACACAATCGGTTCCAAAATCTGTGAGGCAGTGGACCCCCCAGAATCTGTGTGTGTCAAACAACCAGGGTTGTTCAGGACACAGCGTCCTCCTTCGCAGACTCAACTTCGAAGGGTCTGATGCGTCGCAGGAAGCAACGCGGGGAGGATCCGTTGACCTGAAGGAAGGGTCCGTTGCGTCGCAGGACGCAGGCTATGCAATTTGTTGCGTCTAAGGCAGCAGAGCCGGGGGTTCTCCTGAAGTACCCTGGACCTGTCCATAATGATAGGGTATGTCTACTTGTCTAGCAGTTGATAGCACTCATTAGATTGGGTTAGATTGGATTGTGTTACATGTTTTTCAGCTAACTCTGGGCAGCTCACCGTCTTCCAAATCCAGGTGCTGGATTGGGTTGGGTTGTGCTGATCGCATGGCCTTGGTTATGATAACGCCTGGTGGGGCGTGGTGTTAAGGGAGCCCGCCGTAACCGGGTGGGGAGCGGTCTCCTACCTCAACTGGACAAGCTACCATCGCGGTTGACAACGACCTTCAACGCTAAGGGCGATCGAAGGGGGAGTCGTAGGATCGCATGGCCCTCGGTAGCCTTCAGAATGCTCGCCGTCTGCAGGGGTATTAGACACGCTTGTAAAAACACTAGGACCCGTACATGGAAAGATGGTGCAGTGAAAATCAAAATAGTCTTAGAATAATGAATTTGTCTATTTTTCAGTCACATAGTGTAATGATGTTTTCCTCTTCGTCCCATGATGAGTTTGACAGAATGAATAGGATTGTTACACACCGTAGTATTAAATTATAGAGGGGGGGGGGGGGGGGGGGGGGGGGGGGGTCGCTGCGTACTCCGTCATAACCGCCGATGGGTCCGTTGGGTCACAGGACACAAGTACACAACGTGGGGGGGGGGGGGGGGGGGGGTACTACAAAGGGCGTGCGGCAGCGCGTTTATGTGCTGCCTTTTGAGCCCCACTGCACGTTTCACGCCTGTGGGCGCAGCACGCAGTTTATACGCTTTTTTGCTCTACAAAGCGCTGACCAATTTGACACAAATTAGTACCCTGGGGGGGGGTCTAAGAACCTTGGTAAGTTAGCCGAGCCAGCATAGCACTCAAGAGCCTTTCTACCTCCAACTTAGATGCGCACTGCAACTAAGTCGTATATCGATGAAGCCAGGATAGAAAAATACCTGAGGAGGGCTGACCCTCCCCACCCCTCCCCATCCCCGCCCCCAAATGAAGTGCCCAGAATGACCTGAAATGGCTCAAAATATCGCCCTGATTCGTATGCCATTATAGCCCTATTATCAGAATAAATAGATCGGCATGAAGCAAAAATTGGAGGCCTTGGCACCTCCTGTCTCAGTGCTAAAAGTATTTATGAGTGAGACTGCTTGGTTACGTTTTGTTATACATTCACTGCAGTGTATGAGATTGTGGAAGCTTGGGTATGAGTGGCAGTAGGTGGTTATGGTGGTGGAGAGCAGTTTGATTGCCCGGGCGGGCTGCGACATTCAAATGGTTAAGTCATCGGACCAAGTTGAAAGGTTGGTTTGGTTAGCCACATAGCATACTTGGAGGAGGGGGGGGGGGGGGGGGGGGGGGGGGGGGGGGGGGGGGGCATGTAATATACACGCACGTGGGCGGGGAGGTCTGGATATGCCTCACGGACACCATGCGTGCTTCTTATCTTTAAAAAATGTCATGCCCAAATTGGGCTGCTTACTGCTTAGGTAGGGTACTTTGGCACGTGGGTGCCCCATGGGAAACACCTGGCAGCTCTACCTACAATGTATGTGTGTAGTTTTCTGTAGACGTCAGTACGTCACTGTCGGTGCATCTGTTTTCAACAGTTTTGTGATAACAATAATAGTTGCTGGAGAGCGATAGGTAAAGATTTATAACGAGTACTGCATAATACTGCATATCGGCGCGCAGACCATAGCTGGCACAGGTGCCTGTCGGCAGACGGCACGTGCCCATGACGGGACTCGGACAAGTGTGTACGTTGCCTACTCTAGAGATGACATAAAGTCAGACTATAACAATGTGTACTCCATGCATGCCCCTAACATGCCATGTGGCTACCCAAACAAAGCTTCCAGCTTGGTCCGTTCACTTATATATTTTCAAGTTGTTGTCTAGTGGCGTGTGTGCAATGCCTTATTGCATTGCATTTGGGGCTTGAGAGAGAAGGCTCGGCTTACAAAAGGGTGGCCATGCAACATGACATTCAATATTTCAATAATTTGTATAAGGGCCTAATTGCCGCGTCAACGACAGCTATTGACCGATCTGGTCATTCGTATCGAGCATTCGAGCCCTTGGAATTCGTCGTACCCTCGCGTCGTGCCACGTGTGCACACGGTGGAGTAAATGTCTATCTACCACTACCGGCGATCCTTCTATTTCTATTTCGTCGTAAAGCTGAAATTCTTTGCATCGTTTCTGCTCTACTTCCTCTCTTAGAAGGGCTGTGCTTGATATGAAGCAGGCACTGGTTGTCGGAACTATGTTCGGAGCAGGGGTCGGAGGTATGCTTCTTGTCTCTAGACTTCGACCGTCAATCTTTCAACGGGGCAACCGCAGCACATCAAGCTCGCGCATAACCTGCGCCAAAGCGCAAAAGGGCTCTGCCATTACTACGGGTCCGCCCAAGGTGATCGATTCGCACTTACACATCTGGGCTTCAGCGGCCGAGGCAGCATCAAAATTCCCTTACGCGGATGGCAAGACTCCAATCGACTCCCTCATCGATCGCGCCACTCCTACGGCGCTGCTAGAACAAATGAAAGATGCGCATGTGGACGGTGCACTCATTATCCAGCCCATCGACCACAAGTTCGATCACAGCTACGTTGCTGCTGCCATCAAGGAATATCCAGACAAGTTCAAGGGGATGTGGCTGCATGATCCTAGTATGAATTCTGAGCTGGCCCTTTCTCAGCTAGAGAGCTATGTGTCCCAAGGCTTTGTTGGAGTTCGATTCAACCCCTACCTGTGGCCAGAAGGAGCTGATATGTCGGGGCCTGGTGGGGCTGGATTGGCGGTTTACAAGCGCTGCGGTGATCTGGGCCTACCAGTGGGAGTCATGTGCTTCAAGGGCTTGCACCTCCATTACGACGATATCACCCGCCTGATTGATGCCTCTCCAGAAACCCAGATGGTGCTTGATCACTTTGCCTTCACCAGCCTAGACCCGGCTGGGGACAAGGCCTTTGAGCAGCTCCTGTCTCTTGCCAAGCACAAGAATGTGGCGGTCAAGATATCAGCCATATTCCGGGTGGCCAAGGATCAGCCCTCTTCCGGATGGCCATATCCATACGAGGGTGTTTACACCAAGAGGTTCCTCCCGCTCCTGGAGACCTTTGGTGCCCATAGGCTCATGTTTGGTACAGACTTTCCATTTGTGCTGAACGAGGGGGGGTACAAGCAAGCCGTGGAGCTGGTGAGCTCATGGGCAAGGAGCGATGAGGAACGGACAGCCATCATGTCTGGAACTGTACAGCAGCTGTTTGGCAGCTGGGGCATCTCCTAGATAGGAACAGTCAGCCTTTATGTCCGGAACTGTACAGCAGCTGTTAGGCAGCTGGGGCATCTCCTAGATAGGAACGGTCAGCCATTATGTCTGGAACTGTACGGCAGCTGTTTGGCTGCCCAGGTTGTAGGTGGCTCATCATAGCTTTTCTTTTCAGCTTTTGTTAGCAGCTTCTAGGCAGCTCCCTGATCCAGCCACTTTGCTACACCCAAATATTTGAGCTTTTGCTAGCAGCTTCTGGACAGCTTCTGTCAGCTTCAGGGAGCACTAGGTTGCATTCGGCCAGTCAGTGCAGCTGCCTAGAAGCTGCACAAGGTGCAAGCAACCTGTGGAGCTGGTGAGCTCATGGGTAGGGAACGGCAACTAATATTAGTGTTTGGAAAACTAATATTAACTAATATGATTACAGTGTCACAATAATATTAGTTTTTCAAATAAATTCGAAATTCTGGTGAGACGGCTCATCCGACTAATAATATATAATATTACTAGCATCTGAGCCCGTCGTACCGACGGGAGGACCACCCCCGTGGCCACGTCAGCAACAGGTCAAGGAAAATTGAGATCCGAAACCACTGAAACCAAAAGCCCAACTGCCTGGGCCAAAAGGGCTAAACCATATCACGGCCATGCTACTTTATATAATAAAATATAATATTATTTATTCACTAATATTATGTAACACTAGCATTGAGCCTGTCGTACCGACGAGAAGACCCCCGTGGCCACCTGGGCGACAGGTCAGCAAGATATGAAACCAAAAGCCCAACTGCCTGGGCCAAAAAAGCTAAACCATATCACGATCAACGCGCTATTATATTTAGGATAGCCGACCCACTCTATGGTGTCCTTAACTTCACGTCCTGTGAGTAACGGTATTACACGGATGTAACAATTTCAAGTTCAATTTCAATAGCCGACCCCTGCTCATGGGTAAGGAGTGGGGAACGGCAAATCATTTGATTTTGAACAAAGACGAGTATGATATCATATGATGTGATGCCCCAGGCCAAAGTTACCTAGTCAGACCGCCGGCATCATATGATATCATATTGCTGACCCCTAGTAAGGAGCAATGAGGAGCGGCCAGCCATTATATCTAGGGAAAGGCTAAGTTAGCTCATATTAGTGAATGCATAATATGTGTGTGATATTTAATATAATACGGGCGAGCCGTCTCACCAGAATTTTGAATTCATTTGAAAAACTAATATTATTGTGACACTTGACTAATATTAGTTAATATTAGTTTTTCAAATTATTATATTAGTTGCCGTTATCTAATTATGTCTTGGACTAAAGAGCTGCTGTGTATCGCCTGAGGCAGCGGCAGATTGGGTTGGATGAATCAATGGTTCACCTGAATACGAGGCGTGAGGTTGAGGTGGTCAGCCCGTTTGCTTGCACTGGGGGCAAACCCCAAAAGGGCAACACAAACATGATGACACTAATACACTTAGGCATGTGGCTGGATAGATAGACAGATGGATAGACAGTCTGTGTGTGAGAGAGAGAGAGAGAGAGAGAAAGAGAGAAAGAGAAAGAGAGATGTAGGTAGTTAGCAAGGTTCCGTTCAGAGTAGGAAAGGCTCCGCCACATCACTCCTAATCCTTCCAGTCTGGGATTAGTGCAGGTAGACCCACGCTTTGAGGCAAAAATCCTTTTTGCCAAAAATAAAATAAAAACAAGTGCACTTATACTCTTGGCACTGTAAACACCTAGCCGTACGGAGCCCCAGGTTTTTGCATGCTCTGGGATTTGTCATTTCGGAGTGTACATATCGCCTAATATGGTTTGGTTCCTCTGAATGTATTAGATGTTGATGTTATTGTCAAAGACGGCAGCCTTAAAGGCTGGAGGGATGTAACCAAGGTGGAAGAAGAAGAATTGTTATTCGGCATCTAACCGGCTGCAAAAATACATTACCCCCTCCCCCCCCCCCCCCCCCCCCCCCCCCCCGGGTAAAGGCTGGAGGCATGTAACCGAGTTAAAGGTAAAGGTCTCATGCAGGGTACTTCCAAGCGCGCGCTGGCGCGCTGCCTTTTTGAGCCCCACTGCGCGTTTCGCGCAGTTCTTTGCAACCCCTGTGGGCGCAGCAAGCATTTTTGCGCTTTTTGCACTACAAAGCGCAGTTTTTATCTTTCAAGTGCGCTTAAGCGCTGGCCAATTTAATCAATGGCAGTATCCTGGTCTCATGTAGTCTTATGATTTGGTGCCTTCGAATGTTCTTAGAGCGATCATAAAAACGATCATTTAATGATATTAGAGCGATCACCAAAGCGGTCATTTATGTTCTTAGAGCGATCATGTCATGACCTTAGAGCGACCATTTAATGCTATTAAAGCGATCATCGGAGTGATCATCTATGTTCTTAGAGCGATCATAACAACGGTCATGTTTGTTCTTAGAGCTATAATTTGATGATCTTAGAGCGACCATTTAATTATATTAAAGCGATCATCAGAGCGATCATCTATGTTCTTAGAGCGATCATTAAAACGAGCATTTATGTTCTTAGACGGATCGCTAAACCAGGTTACCAATTTACCATGTGCTGCATGGGGTTTCCAGGGACGTTTGGCGATCTGGTTGGCACCTACGGCAGATTACGGAACCATGTGTGTGCCTGTGTGGGTGGATCTTGGTTGCTCGAGCATCCAGCTGCATGGACAAGTCCCTAAAGCTAATTCGGGAGCATTTGGCTACCGGCCAATTTGGGAGCAGTTGGCTACCGGCCAATTTGGAAGCAGTTGGCTAGTTGGCTAACCCGAGACTGAAACATATAAGGTTGGGCAAATCCCCCTAGCCTGTCTGGCCTACCCCTGGACAGTAACATTTACACATTGTTGCAAACCGTGACATTAAAATATCTTCTTCCGGTACAATGAAACAAAAATCATATCTTGATATTATTAAACTATCTTCATATCACTAATTCATTATATATACATGGCGTATGGTATCATGATTAGTTGAGGTTGTGCAAGTGCCTGTAGCCTAATTGTATCCCCCCTGGACTGTTACATACATGCATGATAAGTGCCCGGGGTATGTACCGAATACGGTATACACGTCTACCAGCCAAAAACGATTACTAGGACAAGGTTTACTTTTAAGTTTTAACTTGTACCGGCGTGTAGAGTAAATTAAATAATTGAAAGCCCAGTACCGTATCTAAGACAGTCCAGGGATAGCCAAATGGGCTAAAGGGACTCGCCCATACATTACGATCAGGAAAGGCAGTTTAAAAACTATCAATGGCGAACTGAAACCCAACAAATTGTTAAGGACGGGGGCTCGGAGTTCGTGCTATACAGAGAATTCAACGTCGCATTTCTTGTCGCATTTATTAGTACATATTGTTGAAGATGTTTCCATCCTCTGAATGAGTCACAATTTAATGTAATTACCCATGATGATGATTGAATTCTGTTGCATAATTAAATGATCACTGTAGCAGGAACTCAGGGCCCCCCCGTTGGTAAAACGATTGTTTAGGGTTCAGTTCATTAGTGCTTTTTCTTTTTAAGCCCTTCCTACTACGTTTAGGCAAGTCCCTTTAGCCTATTTGGCCTACCCCTGGACTGTAACATACATACATACATGATACATACATACATACCCATCATGGCTAGGTTGTAACCACAGAGATGGAAGTACCCCATACAAAGCCTTCACTCTCTTACTTCTGACCCTTGATTGTTAATTAAAGCATGGTTCGAAGACCCCCCCCCCCCCCCCCCCACACACACACACGCATACACGTGCGAGCTCATACGCGCACATACGCACACACACACGCTGTGTGGAGCGGACCTACGATCTATGGTGATTTAGCGTGATAATCCATTGCTAGGTCTTGACCAGGTGAGGGTAATACAAAGCGCGCGCGGCAGCGCTTTTACGGCAGTGCTTTATGAGCCCCACTGCGCGTTTCGCACAGTTTTTTCAACCCCCTGTAGACGCAGCGCGCAGCTTTTGCACTTTTTGCACTACAAAGCGCTGACAAATTTGACATTTGTGCGCTTTAAGCGCTGACCAATTTGACAAAATGTAGTACCCTGGTCTTGACCATGACCATGACGCTGAAAGCTGGGTTGCTGGGGCCATTTTTGGCGGAGCCCCCATGTTAACCCATTTGTCCGTTTGTCAGACAAAAAAAATTAAAAATTGAAGCCTGACACGTCATCCAACGAAAAATTGAAAATTGAAGCCTGACGCGTAACTAACTTGCTTCGGTCAGCTCCATCGTTGCCACGTTTCGTTCTGTTGCAAGCACACTCCGCCAATTTTCCGCGTTGCTTGCGATGCTACATAGGACTTATCATATTTCATCCCATTTGGCTACCTCTAGACTGCACCATACACCACTGTTCATGAGATGGCCTAGAGAGCTTCTAGAGTGGTCTTCATGGCTAGGTCTTGACCATAGGTTGCTGGGGCCATTTTTGGCGGAGCCCCCTCTTCAAGGGGGCGGGAGCCCCCATGTTTACCCATTTGTCCGTTTGTCCAACCGAAAATCGAAAATTGAAGCCTGACACATCACCCAACGAGATGGCCTAGATTGCTTCTCAAGAGTGGTCCCCATGGCTAGGTCTTGACAACAAAGCTGGAGGCGGGGTCGTTGGGGTCAATCTCATCCCAAGCTGGAAAGTGCATGGGCAAAGCTTCCGATCTGCAGGGAGTTTAGGGTTTAGGGTTAAGGTTTAAGGTTTAAGGGTTTGGGGTTAAGCTTCCGATCTGCAGGGAGTCATGCGTAACCTTAGTTAGTTAGGTGTTACAGTCCAAGGATAGACCAATTAGGCTAAAGGGACTTGCCAAACCATGACAGGAGGGGCTTTAACGAAAAAGCATTGATGAACTGAAGCCCAAACAATTGTTTTGCCGACGGGGGCCCTGAGTTTTTGCTACAGTGAAAATCAGTTTCGATGATACCCTTAGAGAGGAAAGCAAGATTGGGGTAGTCACAACACCCTATCACATGTGACATGCAACAAACAACACGAATAGCAACATATACCATGCACCATGCACCATGCATGTGTATGCTACACCCTATCACATGCAACATGCAACAATCATAACGAATATACACAAACAACGCATATAGTCACAACACCAATGGAACATGCAACATAGACCATGCACCATGCACCATGTATTCGTATGATACACATCTACCACATGCAACATAAAAACAACAACATGAATATACACAAACAAGACATATAGTCACAACACCCATGAAACATGCAACATATAACATGCACCATGTATGCGTAGTCACAACACCCTTTCACATGCACCATGTATGTGTATGCTACACCCTTTCACATGTAACTTACAACAAATAACAGGAATATGCACAAACAACACATATAGTCACAACACCCATGCAACAGGCAACATGCAACATGAATATACACAAACAACACATATAGTCGCAACACCCATGCAACAGGCAATATGCAACATGAATATACACAAACAACACATATAGTCACAACACTCATGCAACAGGCAACATGCAACATGAATATACACAAACAACACATATAGTCACAACACCCATGCAACAGGCAACATGCAACATGAATATACACAAACAACACATATAGTCACAACACCCATGCAACAGGCAACATGCAACATGAATATACACAAACAACACATATAGTCACAACACCCATGCAACAGGCAACATGCAACATGAATATACACAAACAACACATATAGTCACAACACCCATGCAACAGGCAACATGCAACATGAATATACACAAACAACACATATAGTCACAACACCCATGCAACAGGCAACATGCAACATGCAACATGAATATACACAAACAACACATATAGTCACAACACCCATGCAACAGGCAACATGCAACATGAATATACACAAACAACACACATGTGTTACAACACAAGTTACAACACCCATGCAACATGCACCCTATAACATGCAGCACAGACCACGCACCATGCAACATGCATGTGTAAGCTACATACTATCACATGCAACATGCAACAAGCAACATACACAATTATATATAAATACATGCAATGCGTATTGCGGTAAGCCACATCCCGCATACAGCAAACTACATGAAGCATATCTAGTACATGCAACATATCTAGTACATGCAACATATCTAGTACATGCAACATATCTAGTACATGCAACATATCTAGTACATGCAACATATCTAGTACATGCAACATATCTAGTACATGCAACATACCTAGTACATGCAACATATCTAGTACATGCAACATATCTAGTACATGCAACATATCTAGTACATGCAACATATTTAGTACATGCAACATATCTAGTACATGCAACATATCTAGTACATGCAACATACCTAGTACATGCAACATATCTAGTACATGCAACATATCTAGTACATGCAACATATCTAGTACATGCAACATATCTAGTACATGCAACATACCTAGTACATGCAACATATCTAGTACGTGCAACATATCTAGTACATGCAACATACCTAGTACATGCAACATATCTAGTACATGCAACATACCTAGTACATGCAACATATCTAGTACATGCAACATATCTAGTACATGCAACATATCTAGTACATGCAACATATCTAGTACATGCAACATATCTAGTACATGCAACATACCTAGTACATGCAACATATCTAGTACATGCAACATATCTAGTACATGCAACATATTTAGTACATGCAGCATACCTAGTACATGCAACATATCTAGTACATGCAACATATCTATTACATGCAACATATCTAGTACATGCAACACATCTAGTACATGCAACATATCTAGTACATGCAACATACAACAAACAACATCTAAGATGCCCCCCTGCCCCCCTGAGCACACACCTTTTCTGTGGGAACTTCTTGTCTATGACAGAAGCCAGGTCACGGTACAAGTGCTAGCAACCTAAAGCTTATTTCTACCCCCCACCCCCCTCTCCTTTCCTCCCTCCACCCCATGTCCCCCCCCCCCCCCCCCCTTCCCCCTCCCTCCCTCCACCCCACGTACCCCCCTTTTCCCCCATCCCTCCCTCTCTACACCCCCCAATCCACCCAGTGCACACACCTTCTCTGTGGGAACTCCTTGTCTATGACAGCAGCCAGGTCATTGTACAAGTGCTAGCAACCCCAAGCTTATCCCCCCCCCCCCCCCCCCCCCCCACTCCCTCTCTCCCCCTCCAACCCTGCGCACACAACTTCTATGTGGGAACTCCTTGCCTATGACAGCAGCCAGGTAATTGTATAAGTGCTAGAAATCCAAAGCTGATCTCCTCCCCCCCCCCCCCCCCCCCCCCCCACACACACACACACCCTCCTCCTCCTCTCCCCCCCAACCCCCCCAGAGCACACACACCTTCTCTGTGGGAACTCCTTGTCTATGACGGCAGCCAGGTCATCGGGCAAGTGCTCGCAACCCAAAGATGATTCTCCCCCCCCCCTCCTCCTCCCTTCCTCCCTCCACCCCATATCCATCCCCCCCCCCCCCCCCCCTTCCCCCCTCCCTCCCTCCCACCCACGTACCCCCCTCACCCCCAGCCCTCCCTGTCTACACCCCCAACCCACCCCAGTGCACACACCTTATCTGTGGAAACTCCTTGTCTATGACAGCAGCCAGATCTTTGTACAAGTGCTGGTTTCCAGCTGGGGTGAGGTGGAGACCGTCACACAGCAGCTTTGGGCCCCAATCCTCCACAGGGTACAGGCAGGATAGAGAGGATGGTGTGGTTCGGTGTGTTGTGTTGTGTTGTGGTTTGGTTTGGCTTGAATGATTGATTGATTGGTAGCACTGAACAAGTACTACAAAGCTGGTTGTCAGCAAGATAGAGTGGGGGCCGACGCACAGCAGCTTAGGGCCCAAATCCTGGGCAGGGTAAAGGCAGGATACAGAGGATGGTGTGGTGTGGTGTGGTGTGGTTTGGTGCGGTGTGGGCTTGAATGATTGGGAGCACTGATCACGTACTATACAGCTGGTTGTCAGCAAGAGTGGGGGCCAACACACTGCAGCATGGGGCCCCAATCCTGGGCAGGGTAAAGGCAGGATACAGAGGATGGTGCGGTGTGGTGTGGTGTGGTGAGGTGTGGTCTAGAAAAGAAAAGCTGTACGCCTAGTCGGCGTGATTTAAGGAAGCAGTCCAAAGGGGGTCCTCGGACAACACCATGGGGGGGAAGGGGGTTCCGGGGGGCGGTAGGTAGCAGTGGAGGAGGGCGGATTGGGGGATTGGAAAGAAGCAGATTCCAAAGCACGACGGTGGCAGGTGATGCGATGAGCGTAGGAGACAGCATGAAGGTGAAGAGAGTTAAGGAGGTGGGCGAAAGTAGAAGGGTGGATGCCGAGAGAGGTAAGGGTAGGTAAGATCGAAGCAAAGATAGTGCCGTAGGAGCCGAGGATGATGGGTTGGTGGTAGATAACGCGCCAGCCAGCAAGAATGAGTTCCGATTGTATTTTGGAGTGTTGGGCCAGCTTTCTGGTAAGAGTGGATGGGTACAGGGTATCCCAAGCATAGGTGAGTTCAATGATGTTGAGTGTGTGTTATGCTTGTAGGGAAGCAAGGGTCGAAGGAGAGACGACAGCGGAGTGTGAGGGGGCGCCGGTGGGGGAGAGGCCAGCAATGATAAAAAAATGGTGTGGTGAGGGATTGAATGATAGGTAGCACTGAACATGTACTATACAGCTGGTTGTCAGCATGATTGGGGGCCGACACACAGCAGCTTAGGGCCCCAATCCTGGGCAGAGTAAATATGCATGTTATCTCTGTAGCACGAACTCAGGGACTTAGTAAGTAAAACGATTGGAAGACGTGCCCCATGGAAACCCACCCCCTGATCCCTGAACTTTTTTCAGGTCCCAACCAGGGTACTACAAACCACGCGCTGCAGCGCGATTTCGCGCACGCTTTTTGAGCACCACTGCGCGTTTCGCTCAGTTTTTTCAACTCCCTGTGGGCGCAGCGCGCAGTTTTTGCGCTTTTTGCACTGCAAAGCGCTGACCAATTTGACATTTGTGCGCTTTATGCGCTGGCCAATTTGACAAACTGTAGTACCCTGGTCCCAACCCTAGACAGGGCAAAGGCAGGATGCATTCTATCTCAGTACTGAAAACTCCTGTACAGAGTTACTATCTCTGCACTGGAAACTCCTGTACAGAGTTTCTGTCTCTGCACTGGAAACTCCTGTACAGAGTTTCTGTCTCTGTACTGGAAACTCCTGTACAGAGTTTCTATCTTTGTACTGGAAACTCCTGTACAGAGTTTCTATCTTTGTACTGAAAACTCCTGTACAGAGTTTCTATCTTTGTACTGGAAACTCCTGTACAGAGTTTCTATCTTTGTACTGGAAACTCCTGTACAGAGTTTCTATCTCTGCACTAGAAACTCCTGTACAGAGTTTCTATCTCTGTACTGGAAAATCCTGTACAGAGTTTCTATCTTTGTACTGGAAACTCATGTACAGAGTTTCTATCTTTGTACTGGAAACTCCTGTACAGAGTTTCTGTCTCTGCACTGGAAACTCCTGTACAGAGTTTCTATCTTTGTACTGGAAACTCCTGTACAGAGTTTCTATCTTTGTACTGGAAACTCCTGTACAGAGTTTCTATCTCTGCACTGGAAACTCCTGTACAGAGTTTCTATCTCTGCACTGGAAACTCCTGTACAGAGTTACTATCTCTGTACTGGAAACTCCTGTACAGAGTTTCTATCTTTGTACTGGAAACTCCTGTACAGAGTTTCTATCTTTGTACTGGAAACTCCTGTACAGAGTTTCTATCTTTGTACTAAAAACTCCTGTACAGAGTTTCTATCTCTGCACTGGAAACTCCTGTACAGAGTTTCTATCTTTGTACTGGAAACTCCTGTACAGAGTTTCTATCTTTGTACTGGAAACTCATGTACAGAGTTTCTATCTTTGTACTGGAAACTCCTGTACAGAGTTTCTATCTCTGCACTGGAAACTCCTGTACAGAGTTTCTATCTCTGCACTGGAAACTCCTGTACAGAGTTACTATCTCTGTACTGGAAACTCAGGGTCTCTGTCGGTAAAACAATTTGTTGGGGTCCATTTCATCTGTGCCTTTTTCATACTCTTCAGCACGAACGGAAGGCCTCTATCCGTAAAACAATTTGTTGCCGCCCAGTTCACCAGTGCTTTCCATTTTATTATATAGCACGAACGCAAGGCCTCCGTAGGTAAAACAATTTGTTGGGGCCCAGTTTGTCTGTGCCTTTTTGTATTCTACAGCACCAACACAAGACCTCAGTCGGTGAAAAACTTTGTTGGAGCCCAGTTCACAAGTGCTTTTTTTGTATTCTATAGCAGGAACGCAAGGCTTCTGTTGGCAAAAAAAATTAGTTGGGGCCCATTTCATCTGCGATTGTTTTCGTTTTAGCCCCTCCTGATAGCGCGTCACTAAGCCCTAAACCCTAAACCCTTTCGTTTTAGCCCCTCCTGATGGTGAGTCCCTTCAGCCTGTTTGGCTACCCCTGGACTGTAACATGCACACACACATATCTCAGCTATCCTGTCAGGCAGGCACTTCTCACGAACGCCAGTCAGTCCCTTCAGCCTGTTTGGCTGCCCCTGGACTGTAACATGCACACACACATATCTCAGCTATCCTGTCAGGCAGGCACTTCTCCTGAGTTAGGGCCTCCGTCAGTAAAACGATTTGTTGGGGCCCAGTTCACCAATTCTTGTTTTTTGTTTTAGCCCCTCCTGATATCGTTGGGCGTGTCCCTTCAGCCTATTTGGCTACCCTTGGACTGTGACATAGATAAATGCTGTAAGGATGGATACAGATGAGGGTTAGGGTGTTAGGGTGTTAGGGATTAGGGTTTTTCATGTTGTACGGATTGATACCGATGAGGGTTAGATGATGAACCCCAAGGAAACCCAACCCCTTAAACCCTGGACATGGTGAAGGATCTACAAACCCTAAACCCTAAACCCAGCCTAAGTTATATCCCTAAACCCTAAAACCTAAAATTGGGTCAGGTCCCACACCCTCTCTTCACATCTCACCCCCACCTTGCGGCCCAAAACAGTAGCAGGTCAGTTTTATCAGCATGGTTCAGCCACACTTCCCCTTGGGTCCTACCCAACTCAGCCTCGTTTTGGTGTTGTCGCATGGTGGAGGGTCGAGGCGGGGGCGGTTGGGTGTGTGTGTGTGTGGGGGGGGGGGGGGGGGGGGGGGGGGGGGCAACGCCCCACCACACACACATACTCCCCATATAACCCACCCATTTACCCACCCATATTATCAACCCATACCCAGCCATTTACCCTCTCATACCCTGGGGTGGGGTGGGGGTTTGGGAGAAGGTATGGGGGGGGGGGGGGGGGGGTAAATACTTATTGCATGAGGTCCAAAGTGGTGGCAATAGACTACCCTTCCCAAGGCTGACCCCCCCCCCCCCCCCCCCCCCTCCCCCCCTAAATGAGGTGCTCAGAATGACCTGAAAAGTTACTTTTAATATTGCCTAGTTACATGCCATTACATCCCCGTTCTCAGAAAAAATCGATCGGCCCTGACTGAAAATTCTGTGGCCTGGGCTACTCCTGGCTATATGTAGCAATAGCTAGTTTTGACCCAGTTTTTGCAAAATTAACGCTATAACAATAAAAATAAAAAACACTAAAACGCTGTCCCTGGAGGAGGCCTAAAACCATACAGCTAGAAAAAATCCATTGACAGATTTGAACAAGTTCTATGCAGCGTCGCCTGCGACGCTAAAAAATGGCGGGGATTGATCGCGAGGGAGCGACAGGTGGCAACGGAAGCGAGTTAGTTACCAGACCGTTGGCTGACGTGGGGGCTTCATCACGGTCAGATGGATGGATGGATGGACAGACAAATGGGTAACACTAGGGGCTCCTGCCCCCCAGAAGGGGGGGCTCCGCCAAAAAAAAAAACTGTTATAAGCCTAATACAAGGGTGCTGTAGGCCCCCCAAATTAGCAGTGGCTGAGGAGCTAAAGAGCTAGAAGTGCCTGTTGTGGACCTGTGTAGATCTATGCAGAAGGTGGAGGCGAGATGTGAAGAGAGGGGGTGGTGGCTGGAAGAGGGTGGTGGTGGTGAGGGGAGAGGGGTGTACGGAGATGGTGGGCCGCACCAATGACTTTACCCAAGGCTATACTGAGGCGTTTGTTCACTATTCTAATTTGTGTTAAAATCTGTTCAAATATGTTCAAATTTGGGGGTTCTTTGGCACCCTTTTCCGGACACCTACCGCTCTATGGCGCCCTTCCCACTCAGAATGGTTTTCCCTGTTCGAATGGCTCAATGGCAGAGTTTCTTGAACGACAAAGGTGCCGGGTTCGAATCCCCATGGGTGCGCCTTAGTCTTCGCGGTCGCTGTCAACCGCCATGGTAGCTTTGTCCAGGTAAAGTAGCAGCCCGTTCCTTACCGCTGTTAGACAGGGCTCCCTTAATACCACGCCCCACCAGGCGTTATAAGTAATGATAACGCCTGATGAGGCGTGGTGTTAAGGGAGCTTGTCGTACGCGGGTGGGGAGCTGTCTCCTACCTCAACTGGACAAGCTACCATTGCAGTTGACGACGACCTGCAACTCCAAGAGCGACGGAAGGGGGAGTCGACCCCCTGACCCTTCGTTCTTAAAGTGACTTAGTCTACCACTAGACCAATGTATATCACTGAAAGAGGAGAGTACCAGGTGTTATCATTACTCACAGCTCCACAGTGCACTTCCCACCCAGAATGCACGCTTATAATCCAGGGTGTTTTTTACCGCTATACCGGGAGTAAAAAAAAAAAAAAGATAGGCCACACCACGCCTAAAACACCTGGGGAGGGCTGACCCCTCCCCCCCCCCCCCCCCCCCCCCCCTCTCCTTAAATAGAAATGACCCTTTTTTGAAAAACTTAGATATGGATTCTGGGGGTTTACAGTATGGCGCACATTATGGCATCCTCGGAATTCCCACATAGAGATTGTGTGATAGTCAAAAATCAGTTCTGCACCCCCTCTGGGTTGCCCAAGTACTGGAGTCACCCTTCACCTTTGCAGGTGGGCGGCCCACACCTTCTGCATAGATCTCCACAGGTCCACAACATGCACTGCTAGCTCTTGAGCTACCTCAATACACGCACCAGCATAGCTTTGGGTGAACTCATTGGTGCGGCCCTCCATCCCCATACTCCACTTACCACCACCACCACCCTCTTCCAGACACCACCACATCCTTTCACATCTCACCTCCACCTTCTGCATCAGAGTCCGCAGGTCCACAACATGCCCTTCACCGCGCACCCCTTGGGTGAAGTCATTGGTGCGGTCCACCATCTACATACACCCACCACCACCACCACCCTCTTCCAGACACCACCACATCCTTTCACATCTCACCTCCACCTTCTGCATCAGAGTCCACAGGTCCACAACATGCACTTCACCGCGCACCCCTTGGGTGAAGTCATTGGTGCGGTCCACCATCTACATACGCCCCTCACCACCACCACCCTCTCCCAGCCACCACCCCCTCTTTCCACATCTCACCTCCACCTTCTGCATAGACCTCCACAGGTCCACAACATGCACTGCTAGCTCTTGAGCTACCTCAATACACGCACCAGCATAGCCTTGGCTGAATTTGCTGTTGCGACCCAACAACTCCCTACACCCGTCTACACGCACCACCACCACCCTATTCCAGCCACCACCCCCTCCCTTCACATCTCACCTCCACATTCTGCATAGACCTCCACAGGTCCACAACAGGCACTTCTAGCTCTTGAGCTACCTCGATACACGCATCAGCATAGCCTTGGGTGAAGTCATTTGTGCGGTCCAAAGTCAAAGTGGCCGCCATCTCCTCTCCAACACGCTACATGCAATAATTGCATGGGTAGGTGTGTAGGTGTGTAGGTGGGCAGGTGTGTAGGTATGTACGTGGTTAGGTGGGTGGGTAACAGGGATAGCTGGAGATTGTTGAGGGTTATAATGTCAGTTGCATGGGGAGATGGGTAGGCTGTCTGGTGGGTTGGTGGGTAGGTGGGTAGGTGGAGGATGTCTGATATTGTTGAGGGTTCAAATGCAAATGTTGCCGACATCTCCTTCCCAACACGCTGCATGCATCAATTGTATGGGTAGGTGGGTAGGTGGTAGGGTAAGTAAGTAGGGGTCGGCTATGTTATATAGTATTAGTGAATAAATAAGAGGATGTAATATTATGTAATGGAAGTCGGAAGAGACGACTCAACAGAATTTCGAATTTATTTGAAAAACTAATATTATTGTGACACTTTAATAATATTAGATAATATTAGTTTTTCATACACTTACTTTAGTTGCCGTTCCCTATAAGTAAGTGGGTAGGTGGGTAGGTGGGTAGGTGGGTAGGTGGGTAGGTGGTAGGGTAAGTAAGTAGGGGTCGGCTATGTTATATAGTATTAGTGAATAAATAATATTATGTACTATTGTGTAATATAAGTCGGACTAGACAACTAACCAAAATTTTGAATTTATTGAAAAACTAATATTATTGGGACAGTATAATAATATTAGATAGTAGAAGTTCTTCAAAAACTTACTTTAGTTGCCGTTCCCTATTAGTAAGTGGGTAGGTGGATAGGTGGATTGGTGGGTAGGTGGTAGGTAAGTATATACGGTGACTATAGCTAGCTCCGGCTTACGCTGTGATGTCCTTGACATCACGTCCTGTGAATACCTGTATTACACGGATGTAACAATTTCAATTTCAATATATCCATGTATTTAGTCAACAGTATAGCAATTCAGGGGATGAATTGGACAAACGTTTCGTACTTCGTCGAAATTGTCGAGAATTCCAGGCCAAATTGTCGAGAATTCTCGGATTTCTAGGCCAAAATCCTCGACAAAGTACAAATTACGAGTTCTTGCGGAAGCTTTTTGTCCAGTTCATCCCCTGAATTGCTGTAAGATCTTCCATCAATCTGAACGTTCACATTTCTGACACCAGGGTACTTCCATTGACCAAATTGGCCAGCGCTTTAGCGAACTCGAAAACAAAAAACTGCGCTTTGTGGTGCAAAAAGCGCACAAAGTACTTTCTGCCCCCACAGGGGGGTGCAAAAAACTGCGTGAAACGCGCAATGGGGCTCAAAAAGGCAGCGCACAAGCACGCAAAAGAGCACGCTTGGAAGTACCCTGTCTGCCACCACTTTCTTCCAAACTCGCAGACAGGAGGAGCGGTAAGATGGACGATGTTTGACACCACTTTTGCCACGCACATACATAAGCTCACACACATGCAAGTATGCAGTATGCATGAACACTAACCACCTAAGTATGCCATGCACATGTACCACTTTCTGCCAACTTCACATACAGGAGGAGCGCTTAGAAGGACGATATTTGGCACACCTTTGTCATGCACATACATACGCTCACACACATGCAAGTAGGTAGTAAGCATGAACACTATGGGCATACCATGAAGACCTTCAATCAATCTAGACGTACCACTTTCTGCCAACCAGAAGATGATGAGCTGTCTGAAGGACGATGTTTGACACACATTTTGCCACACACATAGATACGCTCACACACATGCAAGTGGACAGTATGCATGAACACTAACCCCCTAAGTATGCCATGCACACGTACCACTTTCTGCCAACATCACAGACGGGAGGAGCGGTAAGATGGACGATGTTTAGCACGCCTTTGCCTCGCACATACATACGCTCACACACGTGCAAGTAGGTACTATGCATGAACACTATGGGTATACCATGAAGACCTTCAATCAATCTAGACGTACCACTTTCTGCCAACCTGAAGATGATGAGCTGTTAGAAGGACGATGTTTGACACAGATTTGCCAAGCACATAGATACGCTCACACAAATGCAAGTATGCAGTATGCATGAACACTAACCCCTAAGTATGCCATGCACACATACCACTTTCTGCCAACATCACAGACGGGAGGAGCGGTAAGATGGACGATGTTTGGCACGCCTTTGCCTCGCACATAGATATGCACACACTCATGCAATTATGTAGTATGCATGAACACTAACCCCCTAAGTATGCCATTAACACATACCAATTTTTGCCAACCTTACTGGCAGGAGGAGTGGTAAGAAGGACACGTTTTTGCTACGCACATAGTTGCGCTCACACACATGCAAGTATTTAGTATGCATGGACACGAACCCCCTAAGTATACCATTAACTCCTTCAATCGATCTGGACGTACCACTTCCTGCCAACCAGACAGGATGAGCTATCAGATGGACAATGCTTGACATGCCTTTGGCACACACATAGATACACTCACACACATTCAAGTATGTAGTATGCATGAACACTAACAGCCTAAGTATGCCATTAACACATACCACTTTCTGCCACCACTTCCTGCCAACCTTGCAGACAGGAGGAGCGGTAAGAAGGACGATGTTTGCCACGCCTTTGCCACGCACTTAGATTCACTCACACACATGCAAGTATGTAGTATGCATGAACACTTAGGGCATACCATTAACACCTCCAATCAATCTGGACGCACCACTTCCTGCCAACCTCGCAGACAGGAGGAGCGGTAAGAAGGACGATGTTTGCCACGCCTTTGCCGCGCACTTAGATTCACTCACACACATGCAAGTATTTAGCAAGTAAACACTAACCCCCTAAGTATGCCATCAACACGCACTGTCTGCCACCACTTTCTTCCAACCTCGCAGACAGGAGGAGCGGTAAGAAGGACGATGTTTGCCACGCCTTTGCTACGCACATGGCTGACAATCTTACGCAGGTTCTCCTTGTACTCGGGAATAGGAACATGCTGCCTTGACGAGTGTCTGCATGGTGGTGGTGGGGAAAGCGGGTGGTGGTGGTGTGGGGGGGAGTGTGTGTGTATGTGCGTGTGTTTGTGTGTGTGTATGTGTACGTGTATGTGTATGTGTATGTGTATGTGTATGTGTATGTGTATGTGTATTTGTATGTGCTTGTGTGTGTGTTTAACCCCATCTGCCCTCAATTAACTCACCGTGGCCCCCCTCCACCCATCTGCCCCCTCCACCCCCATCTGCCCCCCATCATCTCACCGTGGCCCCCCTCCACCCATTTCCCCCCTCCACCTATCTGCCCCCTCCACCTCCATCTGCTCCCCATCAACTCACATCGGCCCATCCACCCCTACCTGCCCCCTTCTCCCCCTCCATGCCTTTCCCCCTACACCACCTTACCCCCCTACACCCCCAGCTGCCCCTAACCATCAACTCACGGTGGCCCATCCGTCCGAACAGAGCCGTTTTCCTTTATCCATCCCATCTACCTCCATTTCCCCCCCTCCACCCACATCTGCCCCCCATCAACTCACCGTGGCCCCACTCCACCCATTTCCCCCCTAAGCCCCCATCTGCCCCCTAACCATCAACTCACGGTGGCCCATCCGTTCGGACAGAGTCGTTTGCTCCAAAGAAGATGGTCACCAACAGCGTACTGCTCGGCGTACATTCCTCAAAGATGGAGTCCAGCATGGGCAAGGCCCCCCTGGTGTTGTAACCACCATACCCTCTAATGACAACGTCTGCCTGTAAGGGTACATGGAATCATCATGACAAATGAGTCATTATAAATGGGTTTATTAAATGGTTTGTCAATTTAATTGTTTTTTTCCCTTAGCCTAATCATTTTCTTTGCCCAATCATTCCGAGAGTCTTGCACCCGTAAAATAACGGGTGCAAGTAATTATAACGGGTGCAAGTAATTATTACGGGTGCAAGTAATTATTACGAGTGCAAGTAATTATTACGGGTGCAAGTTATTATTACGGGTGCAAGTAATTATTACGGGTGCAAGTAATTATTACGGGTGCAAGTAATTATTACGGGTGCAAGTAATTATTACGGGTGCAAGTAATTTTTACGGGTGCAAGTAATTATTACGGGTGCAAGTAATTATTACGGGTGCAAGTAATTATAACGGGTGCAAGTAATTATTACGGGTGCAAGTAATTATTACGGGTGCAAGTAATTATTACGGGTGCAAGTAATTATTACGGGTGCAAGTAATTATTACGGGTGCAAGTAATTATTACGGGTGCAAGTAATTATTACGGGTGCAAGTAATTATTACGGGTGCAAGTAATTATTACGGGTGCAAGTAATAGTAATGTAATATTAGTTAATATTACATTACTATTACTTGCACCCGTAATATTACTATTCAATTGCTATATCACAAAAAATAATATTAAATTACTATACTTGCACCCGTCAAATTACTATTATTCTCACTAAAAAAACAAATCATTTGCCCAATCATTTTGAGAGTCTTGCACGCGTAAAATATTCAGATTCTGGGGAACTCAAACGGGAGGATGCGAAACGCCTTAGTAGTGCGGTTCGGAGAGATTCGACCCCACGGAAAAAAATAAAGTTTGATACCAATGGAAGCGCATGCAGAGGTGAACGCATACAACCGTCTAATTTTAATTTGGGTCCAATTGGAGAAATTCAATTTGGTCGCCGAGCCGCACTACATAGAAAGTCCGGCACAGTCTGAGTGCGGGTATCGGGAAGTGGTTTAGGATCAAGGAGGGTGTAAGCGATTGATTTCCCCAGGTCCGGCAAAATCCTGTGGACTATTTTCTGCCCCCACCCCACCCACCCCTCAGACCCTTTCCAACTTTTTCACGTTTTCCTAACTTTTTACTGACTGAGTTGTTTCGCTTCGGACATCAACAGATCGAAGCGCTTAGGTGAGGCGAGTCCATTGGCACTTTCGCAGCCGTCATGCATTGTATAAAGGGACAGGCATATCATATGATGTTGACCAAAGGCCAGTATGATAGCATACAAATTGCATAATATGAAATTGTATATAAATGGAAACTTTGTCCTAGTCAGACTGCCGGTATCATATGATGGCATATGATGGCATGATATCATATGATATCATACTGCCGTTCCTTCATTATATATGGGGGGGGGGGTCACCACCATGTAAGATAAGGCTCGATGAAGGGAACTGCGTGAGGGGCGGTAGGTCACATGAAGTGGGAAGTTGTGGTGGGTAGAACTGCATGTGGTGTGGACATGACTCTCAGAAGGCAATGTTGCCGCCTTGCTATCTAAAGTTGCCGTCTCTAAAGATATGCATGGTCAGTTGCCCAACCATGACAGGAGGGGCTAAAACTTCCCTCCATGCTGTCGCGTGGTAGTCCAAGCTCAGGCGCAGAGGGTCTGCGAAACCAAATAAACCGGACATGGTAGCTATTCTCCAGTATGTACATATGCATGCAAACGGGAGGGTTCCCTCAATCTCATGCCTGTGGCACGGCATACTAATTTTCAATTTTCATTTTGTGCACAGCCAGTTGCACAACCGTGACATGAGGGGCTAAAACGATGCACTGATGAACTGAACCCCAGACAATATTTTTAACTACAGGGGCCCTGTGTTTGTGTGAAAAATTAACAGAGCAAATTTAATTGTGAAGTGATTTTTTCAGTGTTCTTAATTTTAACAGTGAAAAAAGAATTTTACCATTGTTGCACTGAGTCTGAAAGGATGGGTGGCTTGCGTGGTCTGTGAGGCCCAGTGTGGCGTGGACTACCTGGCTGTTATCATTATGCCCTAGTTATGGATACATTAGGGTGTAATCACGGATGCTCCTATCACTGAAACTCCTATAATTGATCCTCGCAAAAAGAAAAAAGGGGTGTCTAACGGGCTATAATGCTGCTGCTGCTGCTGCTGCTGCTGCTGATGGTGGTGGTGGTGGTGGTGGTGGTGATGATGATGATGATGGTGGTGGTGGTGGTGGTGGTGGTGGTGATGATGATGATGATGATGATGATGATGATGCTGCGGTGGTGGTGGTGGTGGTGGTTGTGGTGGTGGTGGTGGTGGTGGTGGTGAAAATGATGATGATGATGATGATGATGAAATGATGATGATGATGATGATGATGATGATGGTGGTTTTTTCCCTGGTGCCCTCATGGACTCTGCATGTGCCAAGTGTATTAGCAGTTATAGTTATACACACCCAGGCAGATCACAATGATATACATTTTGACTGAATGCCAGCTACGTTATTTACATATTTGTTAAATACCTAAGCCACGTGCGCTTTATTTGTTTATGTGCTAACTATAAAGCTAAGGGTTAAGTAAAGTGTGCAGTTGCAAACTTTAACGGAAGCAACTGCCAAGGCGGTTGTTACAAGGGGGGCTCCAGCCCCCCTTAGCGCTGCTGAAGCAGCAGAAACTAGTGTGCCCTGCTTTAGCGCTTATAGGTTTTAGAGAAACCTTTTTAGGATCTATGCCCGGCAATGCTTCAATGCTTTCTGTAAAACCGCAGACCACTGAAGTGTCAGATTGTCCTAATGTGAGGATTCAAAGATAGGAAGGGTGGGTGGGTGGTTTCCGGGTAAAAATAACACTTTTACGATGGTGGTGGTCGTGGTGGTCATGCTGGTGTTCGTGTGCGCATGGTGGGTTGGGTAAGTGGGTTAGGATGGTGGTTGGCTGGGGTGGGATAGGAGTGTGGGTAGGTGGGAGGGTGGGTGGGAGAATGCGGGTTAGAATGCATGCGGCATACCTTCCTCCCATAATTATGAGCCAAAGCAGCTCCCCACCCTCCCTCACTCGACATCGATCTCTGCGTCAGAGAATCGCCGAACAAGATGAATTTGGGCCTGTTCAACGTAAAGGTCGCCATGGCTTTCGGTAGATCGGCTTTGGAATCTGCAAATTGTTCGGCGCCAATCGAAGCTTCGAAGGTAAGCAATGATCGAGGGGTAAGCGGATACAGGTGATGCTTTGCAGCGGCCGAAAACTTGAAAATGTTGGTGGGTGAATTGGTTTCGGGTCTACAGATCGGTGTGTGTTTCGGTGTAAGAATGGCAGACCCAGACCCTAGTTCAACAAAAGGTCTGCTGTCGCAATTCCATTACCATTAGCCTGACTATAATCCGACCACCGGTAGGGAATCCCACGGGTACGCTTCTTCGACGTATGCTTAACGAAAGCAACCCTCTGGCTCATCCAAAGCAACTTTTTTCCTCACCAAATTGTCCGCAGCGGTGTCAGCGGTGTCTGCCTGTACAACGCATCGGTAGCATGAATGGCCGACTGTGCAGGGACGAGATCGGTTTTCCGTAGGTTTCGGGACGGCAACTTCTGTGATCAACAAATTGCCGGCATTTAAACATTTAAAACCCAGCGGGAGCATGTATCTGTCAGCCACGTTGCATCGGGAGAATGATGCACCGCGCAGTGACGGAATAGGTCGTTTCCATTGGTTTCGGCCCACTCAGCAACTGTCGGCTGTCAGATCTGAGGATATCAATTATGACAATCAATCAAATAGACAAGTTCTAAGAGCTTGTCGCAGGCGACACGGAAAATCGCTTTAGCAGTCACCGGCTGGGAGTTTCGGGAGTAGTGGAGAAAGTAGCTACTCGTAGCCGAATAGAGCTACAAACATTGAACAACTTTTGCGAAGGATTTTGACCGCTGCGATGCTGACAACTCTATTCATGCGCACTCCAACTCTGAGCAAAAATGGTGGGTGTGGAGGTGGTCGGAATCGTTCTGGACATCTGTCGGACAGACGGACATCGGACAGACGGCGGACAGAGACACGGGGGGCTTCAGCCGGCTTCAGCCCTGGGGGGTCCAGAGGGGGCTAAAGCGAAAAGTGGCATACAGACAGTTCAAAATGCTATAGACTTTGTCCTGAATGTCAAATCAGTTTGTGATGTCGTTGATTTGCGTCCGACTAGATGATGAGTCGATAGTTGAGTTGGTTGAAGTTTGTTACAGTGACTCATCATGCAACAAGAGTTAAGAGAGTCCCGAGCAGGGTCCCGAGTCATCTTACTCAGAAAAGCTATTCATAATTAATTTGCAAATTAATTGTCAAAAGGGTGTCTCAGCTCCAGCGGCGCCACAGTAACCTCCGTACTCCGAGTTACAAAGAAATCCCTGGAGACGCCGGTTACTCCGTCACTCCGAGCTGGCCTGCTACGAGATCAACGAAAAGGGCGTTAGAAAAGGCGAGACGCGTGTTTCATTGCTTAAAAACTAAACTGCTCGGTTCCACTTCGGTGGTCTAGCATAGAATCTTGCTTTGCTTCCTATCTCTCATGCTCAGCAAAAAAAAAATGTAGCCTCGCCTCATTTTCTTCTGGTTTCTCGGGTTAGATCTCACTTACGACTCGTTACCTTGGACGTGCTGCTTGCCGCACAATCAGTTGCTTTCGATGATAAAACTCCACCCGAGCTATCGCTACCATCGCTGTAAGTACATAAATCGCCTCTCGTAGCCAGATCTTGCTCGTTCTCACAGCTAGCATTAGCATCGCCCTCAGCTCGATTTTTCCTCACCTCGCAACTGAAGTTAGCGCTCACGAGGCGGCTTTTACAATTTTCCTTCCTGTTGGCTGGGCTAAATTTGCAAATAGCGTAATCTCAGAAGCCTAGTTCGCAAGGCCCTTTATATCGAGGTCGAACTGATCCTATTCGACTTGCTTGAATCAATAATATCGTCGACCAGAGCCCGCCAGGAACCCAGCGCTGCCGCGTCAACTTTGCCGTTTCGCGGTTTCCTCCGACATCACGCCTCGTCACTCTTGCCACGTCACCCTCGTCAGATCGTCTGTGTTCCTTCTCCCGCTAACCACTAACCGGTCCGCGGTCCGTCGCCTTACCGCGTTAACTTCGCCTCGTCAGCCTCGTCGCCTCCGTCCGCGTCCGCGTCCGCCTCGCCCGACATCCTGCCACGTCAACGCTGACGTCGTTATTTCGCTCAAGCGTTCACATTTTCCAAATTTTAATTCGCAGCTCAGGCGACCAGGTGCATACCTTGCTTTCCATGCACTAACCGTCATGTGTTGCTACTTCGCTTCCCAGTTGCTATCTCGCTACTCTACCCTCCCCTTATTTGCTCACGGCGATTTGCTATTCCCCTTCGCAACTCCTCGCTGCCCCTCATGGCTTGCTTGTGCAATCATGACTAACTCCTTAAAAACAAAAAATGGCGCTATGCATTCTAGTCGCCTTCTTGCTATGTTTGCTATCTCGCTATTTGCTAATTTGAGATTTCGCTAACTCCTTCGCAATTGCTCGCTGCCCCTCTCATAGCTTGTGCAAGTATAATTAGCTCCTTTGGCTTGATTTTTTTTGCTCAACTCTTCACATTGCGTTGCTGCTCTCAACCCCCCAGGTCAAAGGGGGGATTACGCCTCCAGTGTCCCTTCAAAACAACGGGGCACTAGAGGAGGTTCCACTCACTAATCATTATACATTAATCAAACTAAATTTATATTACTTCCAACATTTGCTCGTAGCACCTCTCATCGCTTGCTTTGTAGTTATTACTAGCTCCCCTTGCCTAGGAATTCGCATAGGAGCCACGTTAGTTGCTCGCCGCTAGTGGCCTAGTTCCTTTTTAATTTCGCTTCGTGCTAAGCTATTCACAGCTCATGTCCAAGTGCAGATAGCTGGGCCCCAAAAATAGCCTCAGCTAAAGCTTATGCAAGCAAAAACAAAACAAAAATTATCGCTAGTTGCCAGCCATCCCGCTATTTATTTGCTACCTCGCTATTTGCCATCTCACTATTTTGCTATTTTTCTATCTCGCTATTTTTGCTATCTTGCTATTTTGCTATCTTGCTATTTGCTATCTTGCTATTTGCTATCTTGCTATCTCGCTCGTTGCTATCTTGCTATTTGCTATCTCGCTTTTTGCTATCTAGCTATTTGCTATCTTGCTATTTGCCATCTAGCTATCTCGCTATTTGCTATCCTGCTATCTCGCTAGTTGCTATCTTGCTATTTGCTATCTTGCTATCTCGCTTTTTGCTATCTTGCTATTTGCTATCTTGCTATTTGCCATCTAGCTATCTCGCTATTTGCTATCTTGCTATTTGCTATCTTGCTATTTGCTATCTTGCTATTTGCCATCTGGCTATCTCGCTATTTGCTATCTTGCTATTAGCTATCTTGCAATTTGCTATCTTGCTATCTTGCTATTTGCCATCTTGCTATCTCGCTATTTGCTATCTTGCAATTTGCTATCTTGCTATCTTGCTATTTGCCATCTCGCTATCTCCCTATTTGCTATCTTGCTATATTGCTATTTACCATCTCGCTATCTCGCTATTTGCTATCTTGCTATTTACTATCTTGCTATCTCGCCATTTGCTATCTTGTCATCTCGTTATTTTTGAAGTGTGTATTTTCTTGCATGCATACATGTATGTATCCATGCATTCATCCATTCATGCATCCACTTGCATGACGTTTGGTACATCACATGTATGCGGACTTCATTGGGCGGGGAATGGATCTAGACTTTGCGCATGAGCACATTGACTACTACTGACACAAGGTTCTGAGCAGGCTCCTTTCCAAGCACGGGCCCTTGCCAAGTGAGCTGATTTCTTGCCAAGCACATGCCGCAATCTGATGCAAGGTTCTGAACATGTTTATTGTCAAGCATATCTATACTAAATCACTTGATTTTTGCATGATATCATATGATATCATACTCGTCTTTGGTCAGCATCATATGATTTGCCGTTCCCTACAAGCATGTGCCCTAGTCAATTAAACTGCTGCCTAACTTAGCACATGTTTTACTTCCGACGCAAGGTACTAAATAAAACACGTGGCAAGCATGTGCCCTAGTCAAGTGAACGAATTTGCAGCATCTGCCGCCATAGCTCAAGCGGAGGGTAACCTGAAAGAAAGACGGGAGTTTTGTCAGCTTTGAAGTGACAAGGAAAAAGGCCATTAGGTTCAGTTTCCAGTTGAATCAATTAGATTTAATCATGACTTTCACCGGTGCCGTGATAGGCCGTTTATGTCGTTATGGTGGACTAGGGTGACGTGATAGGCACTTGGAAATTGAATGTGATGGCCTTTTTCCTTCTCACTGCAAAGCTCCCAAAACTCCTGACTTTCTTTTAGGTTGCCCTCACAGCCCCCCCCTCAGAATTCGTCCCGGGGAGATTATATCCATCCCATTGAGAAGAGTTGCAAGGAATCCTTCTACACAAGAGAAATTTTTGATTGAGCTAGGAGGAGCCCATGCCTACAAAAATACAGTCATGGCGGTCGATTGTTTCTGAGAACAAGGCTGTAATCGTATGTATCATGGCGATATTTAAAGTTACTTTCCAGGTCATACTGAGCACCTCATTTAGGGGGGGGGGTAGCCCTATTTTATTTTTTGCTAACTTTTACTTCAGACCTCCAAATGAGATTCTGAGACCACCCATAAGTAGGCCTTGGGGAGTCTATTGGCAACACTTTGGACCTCATGCAATAATCCCCCCCCCCCCCTCCCCCCCCTCTTCCAACCCCCCAACCCCTATGGCCGTGCATAACTAATTGTATTGCCACCGGCTAGTATATTATGCTCGCCCCTGCGGCATTTAGTTATCAATTCCTTACTGTCATCTATTCAGTAGTTACATCTCCGTGTCCTGCAGTCTCACTCACTACGAGAGATACTAAAACTACTCGACTGATAGAAGCAGCACAACCAATTACCCCGAGGACCGCACCCACCAGCAACACCTTAGTAATTACTGAATCAAACTCCAACCTCCCCCACACCCACACGCATACTACACCTACATAGATAACACACCCTATAGCAGCAGGATAGATGGCATCATCCTCATCAACCCTCCACCAAGGACTATAGTGACTGAAGTCATGCACCAAATGAGAGACACACTGGACCACATAGCCCTTGAACATCACATCACCTCTACCCTCTTCCCCCCCCCCCCCCCCCCTACTAACCCTATCCCAACTGCAGCTCCTCTTAAGCAACAGAATATGGCTAAGGCCAAAGAAGCCATCTCCAACCAATTCCTCCGCCAATTCCAACACAGCCACACCAACATAGAACTTGTCTGGACCACTACACAAACCCTCCTAGGAGAAGACAAAACAGCTGCCCACATCCAAGCTATCACAAAGGAACTCAAGTCTACCATTCTAGAAGACCTTAATCTTATGACTTGTCAACCTTACACCAGGCCTTAACCATCATGACTGACACCTGCCCTACCAAACCCACCACTCATGGTACCTTCCTCCCGAGGCAAACTTCAAAATCATACAAGAGCCTAACTACCACATAAAGCACATTAAATCACTACGCACAGCCTCTAACTGCATGAACCAACAAGAATACGATGACTTCCGTTACAAACCCTACACAAGAACCACCAACTACCCCCACACCAAAACAAAGATACACCACCACCTGCAAAACCTGCTCCAACCTGACAAACAAAAAAAAAAGGCGAAAACGAAAAAAAAAAGCAAAATAAGAAAGACACAATACCGCCTGTCACTTATTGAGGACATTAATCACAGCAATGGAGAGCTTCGCACCATGCAAGAAGCACTCAAAGCAGGGATATGTTTTTCAACTTAAATAAAGAATTCTTATTCCTTATTTTCTTTTCTCTCTTTTTTCCCCTCCAAAAAAACAGGATCCTTAATTCCGATTGTTGTCGATTTGGGTCATTTTTAGTCAAATTTAAGAAAAACCTAAAAAACAACTTCTTTTTTAGGTTTCTTATTCGGCAATTTTGGCCCAATGCGGGTCTCCTATTCCAATCGGAATATGTTCCGGAAAAAAAATCCCTGAAGAGGAAAGGACATCCTATCTATCAAGAATTTTGGC
>CM039464.1:3705651-3784846 GCA_022414725.1 Microglena sp. YARC
CAGCTCATCCAGATTTAATACTATTTATACTATCTGCCGTGGGACCAGGCGGAAAAAACAAATGTGACTCCACTCCTCTTCACGTGGCTTGCAACAAACACATCGCCTCTCTTACCTCTCTGCACGTATCCAACGCCTGCCCGCGCCTCATGTCCCGTCTCAACCTCACCTACAATAGTGAACTCAGTCAGTGGGGTGACGATCCAGATCTGCCTTGATGCCAAAGACATCATATTTAGTATCAGCTTTTCCAAGTGGACCTTCCAACTTGCAGCTTTTGTTGAAAAGACCAACATGCCTCATGGTTGCCTGAGCAGCATCACAATGGCCCGAGGAGGTGATCCACTGGGCAAGCTCCTTTCTCCTCTTCCACCATCCCTTAACAGAGAATCAACACAAGAAGAGGGCATGGACCCCCCGGTGGTAGCTGCTGACTTCGGACTGTAGCTCTCTCCCCGACCTCAGTGATCTCGTTTTCTCTTTAATGGCGCGGCTGGAGTGCGGGGGTATCTGAGGCCGCATCAGTAGAACATGCGATCACGTGAGTACAGTGAGCTGGCGAGGGGAGCCAAGGGAGCGCATTGGCGATGTGCAAAAGCGCGGCCGACGAGGAGACCATATGGCTCGTTAGAGGCGCTGATCAGACGATTCAGATGCATGCGGAGATTGCTTATGGGGAGTTCTGGGAGCGCAGTGGTACTAAACAGCCTGTTTCCCACTATACACTATTACACTATACTATTCTTACCCTGTCCGATTGTTGAGGACGTTAGACCTGTACTTCCTGCTGTGCGGTCCTGGCACAGCTAGTTGCAGTACCACGCTCCATGCAAAAAATAAATGAACGCGGTAGCGCTGAGTACCCGGAGTAGTCCAATAGAAGTAGATGAAGTAAATTAACGAACGCGGAAACAGAAAATAAAGATTCCCCCCACCACCCACCCACCCACCCACCCGTCACTAACTTCTTCGCCCAAATTGTCCCAGCCTTTTAACCCCGACACAAACCTCAAATTGGTTCACACGCACTTTTTAGCGCAAAAACGGCGCACAACACAACTGCGGGCTTGCCCCGGCCCAACGCATGCGGGCGTGACAAAAACCTTGCGCCGACCACCACTAGCGCATCGAAGGGCTGCAACAATAAAACTGCCAGGCGACATTAGCTGCCAGCGGCATCTGCGCGTAAACGCAACCCCGCTGCCCAATGCAGCAGCTCATACACCTCGTAGCTCACGCTCAAGGACTGAGCGCTCACCACGCCCGTTACACCACGCTCTCTATAGTATACTAGAGCTCCCACCTGACGCAACCGCTCCGTAGTCTCACCGGCCCTTCAAACAGCGCCTGGACTTATACTAATAGCACCTCACCCATCATTCCGACCGTGATCCAACCACTGTATCCCTTCTTCCTCAGCTAACATTTCAAGCTCAATGTCTCATAACGTGTTCTTTTCTCTTTACCGCCTTCCATAAACCTCTATAAATGATTGATTCAGCTGAAGCTACAGATCTATCTCCACCGCATGACGTTCCACGTGCTAGCCCTGTAACAAGCATCAACAGGTATGTGTGCAATGGTTCCATCCGTCCCTGTTATTTTTGCTTTTCTTGGCTGTTTGTTTTACCTTTGAGTAAAGAGTGTTTGTGTTGTGATGCCTTACTCTTCACTTTCCCTCATTCATCGCCTTACAAACTAACCACCATATTACCCTTCCCTATTCACAATTTGTTTTCTTTGATCAGGTAGGAAGAAGCCTTGCAAGACTAATGCTTTCTGACACCATCTGCTGAAAGTGCATCTTGATGAGCGAATGAAGAGTACGCGACAAGTAGCGTAATGTAGGAACAACAGTACGCGTGCGTAGTTATTTAATGCAGCATGCCTCTTCCAAACCACGACCGGTGACATCAGTGGTATCAAACTGTAGTTCTATACACTCCAGATTGCATGAAATGCGTCCAGTGCATGAACTGTGGAGCTGCGATACAAGAGCTCCAAGCGAATGTGCAGTACAGTAACAATTGAGAGTAACCTGTGTCAAGACTTGCATTTGAGGGGAAGACTCTATCGAGTAGATCAAGACAGCTGATAAGGCTTTGATGGAGATGAACGCAAGCCGCATCGAAGTGCTTGCGTGGATGTGCTCTATTGAGCGTATACCCAGACCAAGGTTACAGAAGACATCCCATTTAGAACTTGTTACACGCCAGAGTGGACGACCATAGCGTCTCGATCATGAGCTGAGTCTGCATTTCAGAACCTCCAAGGCGAAGGACACAGTACGAAGTTGGCTGTGTTAATAAGACAAAGGCTGATTGCCCTTTGAAGCGTGAGACGAACATGCCAGACTGGATCAGCGTCCTGTAATGATGTTACATATCAAGGGAGGAACAAAGACAAAAGGCCAAGCGTATGTGGATGCACATTCAGCGTACGTACAGGACCCCCCGCAAGCCTAGGTGATCCATTCCCAGTAGAACTGTTACACACCAGCAGGTACGCCCAGCGTTCGATCATGAGCTGAGCTGCATCAGAGTGTCCTCAAGATGACACAGTCAAGTGAGTACTAACCAAGAGCTGTCAGACGATGAAGGACCACTGCCCAGCAATGCGATCAGTCCTGCGATATGTAGTAACAGGGGAGCGATGAGAGGTCAACGGCAGCACATGTGTGATGCTGATTGAGTGCTTCTAAAAAGCGCTGTGACGCAATCTGACGCATCCCAGTAGAATTTATACACCAGATGTACGCCCTAGTCTTGGTATTAGCTACCAGCAAAGCGTATTAAGACAAAAGGCAGCTTTGGGAACTATTCCAGATTTATTCAGGTCGTTGCTCACGTAGTGCGTTACTCTAACTTCCGTTTTCAGCCAGTAGTTGGTACGCCTATGATTGAGCTGGAGGCTGCATCAGAAGTCTCCAAGGCGTAATACACAGTCGAAGTTGCGTGTAACTAGAAAACTGTGCCCCTTTTATAGAATGAACTATTCCAGATGGATTCTGTCCCGTATGTGTACTACAGGATAAAAGTACAAGGAGTGTGTGATGCTAATTCAGTACTTACAGCAGCTCCGCAAGCTAGCTGATCATCCCAGTAGATTGACACGCAGATTGTACGCCCTAGCGTTTTTATCACTGAGTGGAGGCTGCAATTCAGTAGCAGCTCCAAGGATTGGACACATGTCCGAATGAGCGTGTACACTATTCATGAGCTGTTGCCCCTTTGAAGGGGTAAGCGAACATGCCAGATGGATCTGGTATGATGTGTTACACGTATTATCAGGAGAAAAAGGACAGGCGCAGCTATTGGATATATTCAGGTACTTACAGAGCTCCGCCAAGCCCTAGTGATCATCCCAGTATAAATTTAACGCCGATGTAGCCACATTCGATACATAGCTGAGCTGACATTCAGAGAGCTCGAAGGCATACGCAGTCAAAATTTGAGTGTACTAGAACACGAGCTGTGGGTGTGTGGGAGAGCTTTTTGAAGGAGAGCCATGCACAGAGTGGATCAGCCTGTGGAATAGGTATTATCGAGTGGAGGCAAGAACTCAGTCGTCTGCTTCAACTAGGCCGTTCTCGAACTTCCATTTGTTTTACTCTTAACAAATCATTAGGCACGCCATAGACTGTGGAGTCAGCAGATGCAGGATGTCTAGTGTTAGTACATATTGATGTTCTCTTTTTCACTTGTCTTGTTAGCTCATAGTCAACCAGGAAAAGTTCCTCACACTTACCAACACTCGGTCCCATCCACACGAGCCCGTTTAGCTTTAAGGTAGCCTTGCGTGTCAAGTTATATTCCTTCGTGAACCAACGTTAACCTGAAACCGTCAAAGAGCCCCTGTTTCCAACATGTGAACTGCACGATAGATTGATTATAATCTCTCAGTTAAGTAAGCAGACTCGTAAGCACGTTGAAAGCCATATAGTAACCCAAACTTTACCCCCCCACCCGAACTCCCGCCACCTTTCCCCCCTCCGTCTTCTCCCTCCTTCCCCCCCCCTGTGTGTGGTCCTCAAGTTTTAAATAAGATTCTTATGCCTATATCGTAGAGCTATTCCTCGTGTGGTTTTCCAAATTTATGAAGATCTTGTTCGATTCCCTGCCAGTCTGGCAGATGTGAACTATGCCGTTCTGTTGAGCTCTACCGTCCTGTCCATTCCTTATCGGAGTGCCGCAACTATAGCCCCCCTGACAATGGACCCCCGCCGCCAACCTATAAGCAAAATACGCCTGAAACAAATCTTGCAACACCTTTAATCGATCTACGATGGCTTTGTCGTCAAGCTTCCTATCAGTTTTTTCATATATTTGTATAGACAGTTATTGCCAGAATCTTCTGGTATAGCGCGCTGTGAAGAGCCCAGTCCCTATTGTTCTGATTGTTTTTGCCCATCTGCACTCATGGCAAAGTCAACCCGAGCTTCAATTCAAATCTTCTCGTGCCCTGGCAAAGATTATTACACGAACCTATTTCTCCCGGCCTGAGGATCTCTCCCGTACCCTCAAGTTCACTGCTCACATCACAGTTCATGTACATCGGTAGCACAGACCGAAAATAGCTCTTCTTCTCATTCCTCTGTCCTCCAGAAATCAACCAAATTCACATAATGTGCAAAAATTAACAAGAACATGTAGCAAAAACAGAATTCCAGAACAAATAAAACCGAATGCCTAATCTGGATTTTTTTTTTTAATTTTTGTTTTTTTAATTTCATTCTGTGGTTTTATTATTTTTTTTACTTTTTTTTTTACCTTTCTAAATAGTGAACTTGAATTTATTAATAAGTTACTATCTTTATTGTTTTTTTTATTGTCTTGTTTTAATTTCTTCTTAGAAGTACGCACCAACATAAAATTCTCTCGTCCGTGATACTTTGATTTTTTTTGCTTTGCAAGTATCTTAAAGGCCTCAAGGCAATTGAACTGGTTTCCGCGAAACGGCAAGTTGAGCCAACTACAGACTGCGAATCGTTAATAGCGTGTATCAAGCCCGCAAAACCCTAAGACGCAATAGAACAGGCTAACAGCTGTAAAGATTTAAAACAAACGCTAACTAAAAGCGGATTTACGTCCAAGATCTGTCCAGGTTCCAGCGAGTAACTCTTTATTTCGTCCTAATGCAATGTAACCAGGTTCTATCAAAGCTATCAGGCAACAAGCCGCCAGGCAAAGATTGCATTCTTGTTTTACGGCCCACTACCACTTTTCCCATGTTTTGTGTTCAGCTCTCCTAGCTACGCAACGTTCTGTATTACGCTGTGCGCCAGGTTTTTCGATGCCCCTTCCTACGCGGGGAAACAACCTATAGCAGCCACATCATTGTTATACTGTAATTTGCACTAATATATATCATTTAATACTCGAAGCAATGTCTCAACTACTGTTTGAATCCTTATTTAGCCATAGCTCCGACTTTTAACGCAGTATCTGTCCTGTAAACTTCACCGTCCTGTGATAACGGTTCGTAACGAAATGTAACAATGTATCACAATTCTCAAAATATTTCATTTTTTTATGGACCGAATTCTCCCCGCTGTTCTATGCGGGGTGTAACGCTGTGATCAAACCCGTCTTCCCGCAATCCCGACCCGCCCGACCCAATTAAGCCGCGACCCGTCCTATTTCCTGGTGAACCGTTCAAGCGCTGACAACAATTTGACGTTTGCACATCTTTACAGCGCATGTACACCACACTACCTAACTTTGTATATCGGCTCGTTTTGTTTTTCAAGTGGACTAACGTCTTTGAGAGAGGCCGCCCCATAACTGCCATCCCATTACAGCAATAAATTTAAAGAACGCAGGCTCATAGGAAGGCTGTTGTGGCGTACAGTGACGATTACGGCTGTAAATACACAATGCTGAACCTAACACAATCCGATTTTAACAAGGACGTGATCAACGAAGATTTCAGCCATACCTGTAAGATCCAGCACGCCGGCGTTCGAAGCCTGCTATGTATATTCTTCAGGTGATGCAAACCGCCATTTCAGACGATATCTGAATCCTCCATCCTCCGGTCGCCCGTTGTTTCAGATACCACCTTCCGGGTGAAATACCTTTCCACAACTTAAAAAACCGCTTAACACATAATGTAACTGTTAAATTTTGTTTACTTCCTCATGGACAGCCTTCTAGCCAAGCTCCCATTGGCATAGCGGCTGAATTACGTTCCCATAAAGCGTCCATAGCTTCTTGCACCAATTGAGCCTTTTTGCATTATAGATGCATGTTCAACTTATTTAGATTTGGGCGGCCTGACCCCATAACCCAGTTTTGAGCGTTACACTAACTTAACTATGGCTTATCACGAAGTTAAGTTTTCGCGCCACATGGAATCACAATTTTGAAGCCAGGCTGCCTATGAAAGCTGGCTACGTGTAGGCAAAAAAAGAAAACCCATGCGTTAGTGGCGAATTGAATCCTGCAGAGACTTGACAGCGGATCTTGACCAATTTTTTACGATGTTGTTTGCACCTGATGCATAATATACGTCTCAGCGCCTTGTACCCAGAGAAGCCCAAAATAAAACTCAGAAATCCTGGACCGCAACTCCCAAATTGAATGACTAGGACAAAAGTGTGACTGTGTGGTCCTGATTTTTCCTTTGCCTGCGTTCAAATAGGCAAATTTTCTCCAAGTTATAAGTGTTTGCTACGAAAATCCCCGCAGTATTATGAATATTGTGGAGAACATGGGAAAGTTAGAGAATTTGCTACCTGTTTAGTTGGTAGGATGTGTGATCCTAAGATCGGTGTTGTGGCTTATTTATTCTGGGGTGTGGGTGGGTGGGTGGTGGGCTTCTATTACATAGTGCCCAGATTCATTTATGAGCGTTCCAGATTGGTCTTTCTCTAAAGATCCCTAGATAAGTATCCCACTACCCAGCTTTATATGCATTATGCTTCAATAAGCATGGAACGATATAAAATATGTAACCCTACAAGAGAGGCACATATGAGTGTTAAAAGGGACCGGTCTCAAACCTTTACCCATAAATATAGCGTTACACTTTCTTCTAGTTACGAGGAATAACAATAAAAATAATTCGGATTCGCTTTTATTAAGCTTGCGTTGCCAAGCTGACCACTCACTAAAAAACTGCCCGCCCATCTACCCATCCCACCACCAACCCGACACACACAAATAATCACAGCCACCCAACCCCACCACACACCACCCCCCAAAAAAATGGATTCACGTCCCCACTGGATCCTATATTGAACCGCAAGAAACCAGACGCCCTAGCCTCTTCTTTGTCTTGCCCGCCCCCAAATTCTGCCAGTTATTTGGCTTCTCTGAAGCTGAAGAATGCTGATGAAACATAAACAATCTGCGTTTGCCAGATTCATCCTACGCACTTTTCTTTTTTTGCCTACACGTAGCAGCTTCTAGGCAGCTCCCTTTTCTAGTCCTTGGCCCAAAACCTGAAGCTTAGGTAGTGTTACCGTATGGAAGCCAACAAAAACATGCATATAATGCAGCGAAAGCTATGATTGACGTAATGCTAGCCAATGGAGCTGCTAGAAGCTGTCATAGAAGCTAAACAAAATAAAACAGTGACCATATGTGTTACGCTTTTTTTAAGTTGTGAAAGGTATTTCACCCCAGAGTGGGTATCCTGACACAAACGGGCGACACGAGGATCGGAGATCAGTTCGAATGCGTGGCCCACTTCCTACAAAAATAATAGGCGCACCCCAGTGCGTGCTGATTATAGTATGCGCTGATCTCCGTTGATCCTTGTTATCGGATTGGATTGTTACATGGTTTTCAGCCAACTCTAGTCCGCACAGCCTTCCTACTGGCCTGTTTTATAGCTGAATGAGGATGTGTGGGGCCCTTCCCAATATCTTGAAAACAAACGACGCATAACAAGGGGTAGGGTATACAGTTTGATGACGGGTCAGGCTTCATCTCGGGGGGGCGGTCGGATGGACGACGGGTGACCCCCCCCAGAAGGGGGGGCTCGGCCTAAAATTGAAATTGAAATTGAAATTGTTACATCCGTGTAGAACCGTTACTCACAGGACGTGAAGTTAAGGACACCATAGCGTAAGCCGGAGCTAGCTATAGTCACCGTAGGACCATCTCAGTAAAAAGAATTACCAACTACATCATACCAGTGCAGCTTAATACGGGGGTTTTTCACCCCGGTTGGGAAGCACCAGGCACAATACAGCTGGTAAGCAACACAAAACCTGAGAGGCCTAAAACATGCTTTGCTTGTCTATATAATTGCCAGCGAAGTCGTTCCCTTGCCTTGTTGCGCGTTGCTTGTTTCGCTTGCTTGGTCCGTTGCATGGCAGCAATGTTAGTTAAAAAAAACGGTGACTATGGCTAGCTCCGGCTTACGCTATGGTGTCCTTAACTTCACGTCCTGTGAGTAACGGTATTACACTGATGTAACAATTTCAATTTCAATTTCAATTTCAATTTGCCAGCGATAAGATCCTTGTAACGTAAGTAGCGCAAATAGAACCTGTCAGCGGAGCTTGGACACTAAGGCACCATTGCGTTGATCATAGGAAAAGGAACAAGGAACGCTTACAGACTACGAAGACGAACCCTAATAGAAATAGCACAGCCACCATAAAGGTATCAGGGTTTAGCGCATAGCCGGGCGGTATGGCAGGCCGATAGAATGACAGAGAGGCAACAGACAGCTATCGCTGACAGAATCAGTACAAAAACTCTTTCATAAATGGACCAGAGTGCCGAAGAGATAAATTATAGGCACCCCAGGGAGGGAAGGGGAGCGAGAAACCACAGGAGAGTCAAGTTCAAGGTCAAGTACCGGTATCCATTTACATTTACATTTACATTACATGTAAAAGTCTACTTGACACCGCGAGGGTGTATGAGACTTTGTGCTATAAACAAAAAGAAAAGGACCCACAAAGCAAAAACATCCATTACATCAGGGGTGTGTCGAGGACAAACAAACCAAACTAATGCTAAGCCAGGAGAGCGAAAGCTGGCAGCGAAGTTTGCCCCGGAAAAGCCAATGAGAGAGAGGGTTCGTTACAATTTAACGAACTTAAGCAATTTTGTAAATCTGATCATTAAAAAAGGGTTTGAATTTGTGGCATAGCCTCGTTGGTGTAGTTGGTTATCACATGTGCCTCACACGCACAAGGTCACCAGTTCGAACCTGGTACGAGGCATTTTTTTCCTACAGATACTGCATCGAGTTTATGCGCTCTGCTCTGCAGCAGTATGCTTCCAGCATGCTACCGCAACGCAGGTCAGTACATGCTTTACACAGACTGATAATGAAATTTCATACAGGCACAGTCGATCCTATCCCTGCTCGATCCTGCTACCGCTAAAGACGGGGCCGAATCAGTCGGTGACATCAGGGGACCCCCTGGGTGACAAGTCCTAGGCAGTGTCACAAACGACGCAGAAAATTGGCAGATAGTGTCGGCTTACGGCTATCGGAACGGCAGGTGGGAACGGGTGAGAAACGGAATGGACCAGGGGACCTGGAATGGGACGCGAAGCCCAGTTAGTTGCGAGACTTTGGCGACGTGTCAGGCTTCGTCTCGGTCGTCGCCGTTAGGAAAGACAGACACGGCGGGCCGGGGCGGAGCCTCACCTGCGACAACGGGGTGAATATGGGGCGATCTGGGGGCTCCCGCCCCCGAGAAGGGGGGACTCCGCCAATCAAGCAATCAGGGGATCAGGCCCTGGGTGACATATGCATGTGATGGTCCTCCAGTCTGGTTACGTCAATGCCATCGACCAATATCTGGATGACTCACGCTGACGCGGGCGATTTTCTCCGAGACCAACCACATCAACGACCCGTAGAAGCCCCTGTGAAGAAGAGGCCTCCTCCTCCGTCGTGAAGCTCGTAAACACGCGCCTCTTCTTGTATCGAAATAGTACGGGAGGCATTCAAAAACGTCTCTACACACGCAACATATTGCCCGCATTATCCGTGAGAACGCATCACATACCCCCTAAGACAGCCTGGAAAGGCTCGTCAAGCCGACAGTTGTGAGAACTCCGAACTCGAACTCAGTTACTTCCCGTTTTCCTTTCCTTCTCGTTTTTTCCCCTTCCGGATCGTCTTTATATCGATATTGATCTAAGCGGAAGCATCACAGGCTAGCAGTCGAACCACCGAGGGTAAGTGACTCGCTCACAAGTGAGAACCCCTCACCTTGGCGAGCAGTTTTTTTGAAAGAAAAGGAACCCGTGTCTTTACGTCCTCTTAGTATTCATCAAGGGTCTCCTAGCAGCTTTACCCCCCCCCCCCCCCCCCAAAGCAACCCCAAATAGCTTCCCCAAAAGGCTCTAACCCAGACCCCCCCCAAACAACCAATAGTGCATCATGTAGCACCTGACTACAAGTAACTCATAGCTTTTTTATCCGCTAGATACGACAGCAGCTTCTAGGCAGCTCCATGAGCCAGCCAATGGGCTAAGGCCCAAGATTTCAACAGCATTCGAAAGACAATTTTGTCAGATTTCAAATTGACTGCAGTGTATACATTTGGCTGGGTAGCAAAGCCAGGGGAGCTGCTAGAAGCTGCCTGCTGATGGTAGATGTGTGTAATGTGTGTACGTATGTATGTATGCTACAGTGCCAGGTTGGCCAGACAGGCTAAATGGACCTTGCCCAATCATAACAGGAAGGCTAAAAGGAAAACATGATGAACTGAACTCTCAAACTGGTAGCTGAAAAGAAAAGAAAAGTAACAGTGTAACATCTGAATGAAGTTATATAACCGCACTGGAAGTGGTCAGCAGGGTACTACTAAGCGCGCGCGGCAGCGCGCGTTCGCGGCTGCTTTTTGAGCCCCTCTGCGCGTTTTCGCGCAGTTTTTTCACGTGGGCGCAGCCCGCAGTTGTTGCGCTTTTTGCACTAAAAAGCGCTGACCAATTTGACGTTTGTGCGCTTTAAGCGCTGACCAATTTGGCAAGAAGTAGTACCCTGGTGGTCAGAACCCAGTGATTCAAACTCACCAAGTTTTTGAAACCCCCTGTGGGCGCAGTAAGCAATTTTTTTGCCGCTTTTTTGCTCTAACAAAGCGCAGTTTTTCAAGTGCGCTTAAAGCGCTGGCCAATTTGGTCAATGAAGTACCTGGTCAGAACCAGTGGTCCAAACTCACCAACCTCTCGTTTTCCTTTCCTTCTCGTCTTCCTGTCTCTCCCAGTTTCCTTTCGCTTCTACTCTTCTATTTCTCAGTATTGTTCTCAGACTCTTCCCGTCCAATCTCTCCGTTGATTTCCTGCATGTTTCGCTAACACATTGTATCTTCGTATTATTTGTTTATTCCATTTGCTAACACTTTCTATATTCGTATTATTCGTTTATTCTATTCGCTAACACTTTTTATATTCGTATTATTCGCTTATTCTATTCGCTAACACTTTTTATATTCGTATTATTCGCTTATTCTATTCGCTAACACTTTTCATATTCGTATTATTCGCTTATTCTATTCGCTAACACTTTTTATATTCGTATTATTCGCTTATTCTATTCGCTAACACTTTTTATATTCGTATTATTCGCTTATTCTATTCGGTAACACTTTTTATATTCGTATTCTTCGCTTATTCTATTTGCTAACACTTTTTATATTCGTATTCTTCGCTTATTCTATTTGCTAACACTTTTTATATTCATATTATTCGTTTATTCTCAAGGTTTATTGGAATGAAGTCGAATCAGGTTGTGCCTTTTAAAGACTCTCTGGACTCTTAAAAAGAAAAAAAGCGGAAATCGACCTCGTGAATGTGTTTGAAACCTCAAAAGCTCAGCTGTCAGAGGGAAGACCATCCACCTGATTTTGGCAGCGCAACAGTCCGTCTTCCTACAAGCTTTTCCCCATGTGTCTCTGCAAGATCTTTCCCTTGCATCAAGAGGCCTGTCGCTGTGCACAACGGCAGGTGACGTGGTAAGTCAGCCGGACTGGAAGAAATTTTCGAATCGCATCCATCGCAAGTCAGAAACTGCAGGAAGCCAAAGCATATATCCACCCCACCTGTTCACCATACTTTTTATTTTCAGCTACAAGCAGCAGCTTCTAGGCAGCTCCCTGAGCCAGCTACTAGGCTAAGCCCCAAGATTTCCACAGTTCTGGACAGTGGATTCTGTCAGCTTCCAGGCACACTAGGTTGAGTCAGCTTTGGCCGAATAGCCAGTCTAGGAAGCTGCCTAGAAGCTGCTGCTTATAGCTGAAAAGAAAGATACCCTACTTGTACATGACAAAGCAAGTGAAAGACACCCCACCCACCCCACACCCACCCGCCCACACCCACCCACACCTACCCACACCATACCCACCCACACACACCCACACCCATTCCACACCCACCCACACACCCGCCCACCCACCCACACACCCATTCCCACACCCACCCACGCACCCGCCACAACACCCACCCACCCACAGACATCAGAAAGCAAGTTGAGGAGGTGGGCTCAGGGAGCCATGTACATGACCCAGATGAGGTCCCCCACCCCCACCCACCCAATCCTACCCACAACCACACCCACCCACCCACAGACATCCAAAGCAAGTTGAGGAGATGGGCTCAGGGAGCCATGTACAGGAGCCAGATGGGGCCCACAACCCACACCACCCACCCAGCCAGTCAGCTACCCCCCCCACACACACATACACACCACACCCCACACACCCTCCACACCCATAAGAAGCAAAGCAAATTGAAGAGGTGGGCTTAGGGAGCCATGTATAGGACCCAGATGGGGTCCCCCACCCCCACCTACCCACCCAGCCAGTCAGCTACCCACCCACCACCCACCCCACTCATAGAAGCAAAGCAAATTGAAGAGATGGGCTTAGGGAGCCAAGTAAAGGACCCTGATGCCCCCCCCCCCCCCCACCCCCACCCCCCCCACACACACACACACCCACACACCCACCACACACGCCCCCCCCCCCCTCCCACCCACCCCCACCCACCCACCCCACCCACAGACGTCAAAGCAGATTGAGGAGATGGGCTTTAGGGAGCCATGTACAGGACCCAGATGGGGTCCCCCCCCACACACACACCCAACCACTCGCACCCACCCGCCCACCCACCCCACTGACACCCATCCACCCACACCCACACCCACACCAATCCACCCACAGACGTCAAAGCAGATTGAGGAGATGGGCTTAGGGAGCATGTACAGGACCCAGATGGGGTCCCCCAAGTGGGTGGCCTTTATGGGTGGGAGGTCAACAAGACCATTCTTACAAAAGAGGTAAGGTAATGATAACGCCTGGTGGGGCGTGGTGTTAAGAAAGCCCGTCGTACACGGGTGGGGAGCGGTCTCCTACCTCAACTGGACAAGCTACCATCGCGGTTGACTACGACCTGCAACGCGAGGAGCGACCGAAGGGGGAGTCGAACCCCCGACTCTTCATCCTCAAGCGATTTGGTCTACTACTAGACCATTGGATACCACTGAAAGGGGCTAAAAAGGTGAGAGATAACTAGCAGCTTTCTGTTTGTGATGTTTGTTTGTAAAATAGGCAAATACGCAACTGCGTCAAAGGTAACCCTACTAGCTAGCTGGCGTATAGTATATTTTATTTTATTTGTATTGAAAGGATTTTCACCCAGAAAGTAACGCTTGAAAAATACAACTGCATCAAAGGGTAACCCTACTAGCTAGCTGGCATACATTTTATTTTATTTTATTTGTATTGAAAGGGTTTTCACTTCAGAAAGTAACGCTTGGAAAAAATACAACTGCATGAAAGGTAACCCTATGTGGCGTTTTTTTTTTGTTGAAAGAATTTCATACCTGGAAGTAACGTGTGGCAAATGTACAAGTGCCTCAAAGGTAAGCCTAGCTGGCGTTTATTGTATTATTTATTTCCGGTTTATTTTATTTGAATTGAAAGAATTTCATCCCAGGAAGTGACGCGTGGCAAATGTACAAGTGCCTCAAAGGTAAGCCTAGCGGGCGGGTATTTTATTTTATTTTAATTGAATTGAAAGGATTTTCACACCACAAGAAGCAGGACCTGTTACACAAAACAGAGCCACCGAGGAGATGGGCTTAGGGAGCCAGGTAAGGGACCCCCGGGGGACCCCCCCCCCCCCCCCCCCCCCCACACACACACATCGACACACACACGCCTGCATGCATGCACGCACGCACGCACGCACGTGCCCCCCCCACCCCCACCCCCACACACACACACACACACACACACACACGACACACACACACGCACACACCTAACCTCACCAACACACGCACACACACCCACACACACAGACACCCCCACACCCACCCCCCCCCCAACCCACCCCCCCACCTGTTCAGGAAAATGACAAGCTGGACAAAGTGGTCCACATGCTTCAGCGCTCACCCCCACACCCCACACCCCACACACGCCCACTACGGGGCACACCACATCCCCAATCCACACCCCACTCACACCCACCACCTATCCACACCTCACACCACACCGTTTCAGGAGAATGCGAGCTGGACAAAGTGATCCACATGCTTCAGCGCTCACCCCCCCACCCACCCACCCCCCCACCCACCCCTCCACACACACCCACCACATCCCCAATCCACCCCACTCACACCCACCACCTATCCACACCTCACACACACCGTTTCAGGAGAATGACGAGCTGGACAAAGTGATCCACATGCTTCCTCGCTCCCCCCCTCCCCTCCCCCCTCCCCCCCCCCCCCCACACACACACACACTCCCACCCCCACCCCCACCCCACGCACATCCCACAGCACACACACTTCCCCCCCCCCCACACACACACCTGATCAGGGAGAATGATGAGCTGGAGAAAGTGATCCACATGCTAGAGAATAAAAGAAGGTTCCAGAAGGCCGCAGATCTGTTTTACCACTGTTGCGTGGTGCCAGATCACAACAATGAGGAAGTACGAGCAAGGTGGAATGAGCTAATTGAAAGAACCAACATGCAAAGAGCTGGTATGTTTGTTTTGTCAAGTACTATCAGTATTATCTATTATTATTATTATTATTAGTATTATTATTATTATTATTATTATTATTATTATTCAGGGGGGGGCAACTTCGAACCAAAAATACACCCATCCCTCAACTTTGTAGATTTCATAGAGAGGATGAAGAATCAGGTTTTATTTCTTGATTTGGCCCAGCAGAAAAAAAGTGTTGGTCCTCCAAAGTTTGGGGCCGCGGGGGGGGGGGGGGGGGGGGGGGGGAGGGGGGGGGGAAGGAGATAATCTGACATTTTCAAAACATGATGTGCTTTTTCAGGCACTTTTTTCTAGCCCTCAGAATGACATGGGAGTGGAACTAGGGTGTTCCTGTACTAAATACCAGTCCATATATGCTATTGGGGGAGAGATCCACCACACATTATACCCAGGCAGAGGGGGGGAGGAGGTGGGTGGGGTGGGGTGTGTGTGTGTGGGGGGGGGGGGGGGGGGGGGTCCACCACATGCAGTCTGTGCACACCCAGGCCGGCAACTCAGCGAGTACGACATCAATCAATTATCTCTGAAGGTGGCTGAGTTTGAGGGGGTGGTTGCCAAGGAGGTCAATGTCAGAGGGCGTGAGCAGTGTGTGCAAAGGGAGCGAGCTCAAGTGCGGCTTGAGGCATCCCTAGTAGACGCGCCGGCATTGTTCTGGAGAATGGTGGTCGATGACGTCACCAACTAAGACCTCAATGTCGTAAAGGACGACATTGTGCCCTTCAGCCATACATAGCATTTAGTGATTATTGAAGACATGATTGTTTGATGCCCGATTGAAGCTTGGATTGAAGACCTGGTTATTGAATACCTGATTATTGGGTATTGAAGGTGGGCACATTAGGGGCCAAGTGGCCCTGACCCCAAGCCCAACCAAAACAATGTAACATTGATGATGATGATTTTCTATGCTTCAAAACATCCCCAATGGACTCGAGACCAACCTCAATGGATAGGCCTTTAAAAACCCTGTAATATGAGCATAATTAGACACCATAACACTAAGTGATGGCTGAAATACTAGCTGTACAGTGGGTTCCGGAGCCGGGGGGGGTGGGGGTCTGCTGAAGGGTGCCTCAGCACTTTTTGGGGATGGTGTATTTTCACTTTTGTTTTGCCCCCCCCCCCTTGTTATTATTTATTATTATATTATATTCAGTTTATATTTATTATAATATATTTTTAGATATAATAAAATTATATTATATTTATTTATTTATTAATATTATTTCAGAGAATGATCCCGGAATGATGTATTATTATTATCTATGATATCGTATGTGCGCTGCTAATTTAGGGGGTCATTGGCACCCTTGTCTTTGAAACAGAGCAGGTATTTAGTTTTTTCAAGTTCTGTCAGAATTATTGCACGCTATCGTATTTGCACGCTATCATATTTGCTAATTTGGGGGGTCATCGGCAGAATTATCGGCAGAATTATAGCACACTATTGTATTTGCGAATCATCGGCAGAATCATGGCACGCTATTGTATTTGCAGTGCTAATTTGGGGGGTCATCGGCACCCTTGTATTTGGCAAATAGCAGGTAGGCAGGTTTGTCAACTATTGTCTGGATTATCTATTATTATTGTTATTGTTTATAATATTAGAGTTATTATAATATATTATTTATTCCTCGTCCCATCCCATCCCATTCCATCCCATGTATGCATGCATACATACATGCATACATTAGGACCCCAGCGTAACATACATTTCTACATACAGACATATAGACAGACAGACAGACAGACAGACAGACAGACAGACAGACAGACAGACAGACAGACAGACAGACAGACAGACAGACAGAGTACACCTGGCGTGAGCAGGGGAGGGAGGGAGATATTTGCTACCCCCCCCCCCCCCCCCCCCCTCACACACACATCACACAACTGTAACATACATTTCTACATTCATGCATACACAGCACACCCTGGTGTAAGCAGGAGAGGGAGGTACATATGTGTTTACGTGCCCCCCCCCCCCCTCCCCCCCCCCCCCCCCCCCACACACACACACACACACACTATAGCATACATTTATACATGCATTCAGAGAACACCTGGCGTAAGCAGGAGAGTTAGGTAGATATTTGTTACCCCCCCCCCCCCCCCCTCCCCAAATATATATAATCGACATTCATACATACTGAGTACACATGGCGTAAGCAGGAGAGGGAGGGAAATATTTTTTACCCACCCCCCCACCCCCCCCTCCCCACCCCAATATAATCTACATTCATACATACTGAGTACACATGGCGTAAGCAGGAGAGGGAGGGAGATATTTTTCCCCCCCACCCCCACCCCCCACCCCAATATAATCTACATACATACATACATACAGAGCACACCTGGCGAAAGCAGGAGAGGGAGGTAGAGGAAGAGAAGCGGCTGGATCAAGAAATGCTTCAACATGGTCAGCTGTCTGAGACCCGGCTGTGGACAGAGCTCAAAGCACATGTATGTAGGGAACGGCAAATTATATGATGCTGACCAAAGACGAGTATGATATCATATGATATCATACACAAATCATATGATTTAATATCATATGATTTGGTGCCCCAGGCCAAAGTTACCTAGTCAGATCGCCGGCATCATATGATATCATATGATGACATGTTATCATATGATATCATATTGCCGATCCCTACATGTATGTGTGTGTTGAACTAGAACTGCATTTGTATTGGTGCGCCTATTCCTGTATGTGCGCCTACACATGATTACATGTATGTATGTGTTGAACTAGAACTGTATTTGTATTGGTGCGCCTTTAACTGCAGGTGCGCCTAAAACTGTGTGTGTGATTGTGTGTGCGCTTGTATATAATTGTGTGTGTAATTGTGTGTGCGATTGTGTGTGCGCCTATAATTGTGTGTGCCTATACATGTACGTATGTGATCAGTTTTTAGTTGTATTGGTGCACCTTGCCAAGGGGTGTAAAGTTGAAGTTGAACCTTCCCGGTCGCTTGCACTAGTGAAGATTACTGCATGTTTAGCTTCTGCATTATGTAAATGGCATACTTGCTCATATTGTGTTTTATTTTTCTTGTCTTGCCTTGTTTGTTTGTATCTTCAGCACGGTCAGCTGACAGAGAACTAATTGTTGACATAGCTCAAATCACATGTGACATGTATGTGTGTAAACATTTTAATGTGTATTGGCGTGCCTTTAGGTTTAGCTTTCGTGTGTATGTAAATGGCATAATTTCTGATAAAATGTCTTGTTTGTTTGTTTGTATCCTTGTGTAAGCTTGCCTGTTTGCTTGTCTGTTTGCCTGCTTTCTTGTTTTTTGTATATTTCTCTGTTTGTGCATTTGCTTGCTTGCTTGCCTGCTTTCTTTTTTGCTTGCTTGTTTGTTTGATTGTTTTGTTTTTTTGTTTGCTTGTCTATTTGTTTGTTAGCTTGTCTGTTTGCCTGCTTTCTATCTTTTTGTATATTTCTCTGTTTGTATATTTGCTTACTTGCTTGCTCCTTTTTGCTTGCTTGCTTGCTTGTTTGATTTGTTTGTTGCATGTTTGTTAGCTTGTCTATTTGCCTGCTTTCTATCTTTTTGTATATTTCTCTGCTTGTATATTTGCTTATTTGCTTGCTCCTTTTTGCTTGCTTGCTTGTTTTTTTTTATATGTTGCTTGACTGTTGGCTTGTCTGTTTGCCTGCTTTCTATCTTTTTGTATATTTCTCTGTTTGTATATTTGTTAATTTGCTTGCTCCTTTTTGCTTGCTTGTTTGTTTGATTTGTTTGTTGCTTCTTTGTTAGCTTGTCTGTTTGCCTGCTTTCTATCTTTTTGTATATTTCTCTGTTTGCTTATTTGCTTGCTCCTTTTTGCTTGCTTGCTTGTTTGTTTGATTTTTTTGTTGCTTGTTTGTTAGCTTGTCTGTTTGCCTGCGTGCTTGCTTTTTGTGTATTTCTGTGTTTGTTAATTTGCTTACTCGCTTGCTTGCTTTTTTGCTTGCTTGCATTGTTTCCAGACAAAAACCCAGAATCAGACGACCGGAAAAAAATTGATCTACTATATATGAATCGTTGACCTGAACCCTAAACCCTCACCTGTACCTTCCTAGGTTGACGGTCCTGGGTGTCGACTGTCGAGTCGGGTACCGGATTGTGTCGATTGCTCAACTCGTGTTCTGGGTAGCGTTTTGGGTCTGAGAGCCAGGGATCTCAAATCGGGTTTCGTATTACGATACTTTTGGCCAAAACGGGGTCTCGTATTCCGATCAGAATGTATTCCGTAACAAAATTTGGTCTACAATATATCAGTCAAGGGTCCAACAATATTCCAACCACACTTAGATTGTTGTTGAACTGCGTTTTTTAGTCCAACCATATTCCAGCCACACTTACATTGTTGTTGAACTGTGGTTGGATTGGGTTTCGGTTGTGGTTGGATTGTGATCGACTTTAGATGTTCAATCAGACCCCCCAAAAAACCCTACCAAACTGGAACCCCTTAGGCTGAAGCTGAGAGCCCCTTTCAGTGATATACATTGGTGTAGTGGTCGACCAAATCACTTTGAGGATGAAGAGTCGGGGGTTCGATTCCCCCTTCGGTCGCTCTTGGCGTTGCAGGTCGTTGTCAACCGCGATGGTAGCATGTCCAGTTGAGGTAGAAGACCGCTCCCTACCTGTGTACGACGGGCTCCCTTAACACCACGCCCCACCAGGCGTTATCATTACTTAGGCTGAAGCAACAATCTACCCACATAATCCAACCACACTCAAACCTCAATCTGGCTAGAATCCAACCATAATCCAACAGCATTCCAACCACACTACTGCACACCAAGGTACTTCCATTGACCAAATTGGCCAGCGCTTTAGCGCACTTGGAAAAATAAACTGCGCTTTGTAGTGCAAAAAGCGCAAAAAATGCTTGCCGCGCCCACAGGGGGTTGTAAAAACTGTGCGAAACGCACAGAGGGGTTCAAAAAGGCAGCGCGGCAGCGCGCGCTTGGAAGTACCCTGCTGCACTTTTTTTCTTTTTTAGTTGTGAAAGGACTTTCACCCCAGGAGGTGGGTCTCCTGACACAAACCAGCGACACGGAGGATTCAGTTCGAATGGTGGTGCCACTCCTACAATATGCACAGAGGCGCCTACCTTTTGATGACCCCCCGAACTGAGAACCCCCCCTGACTGAAACAGCAATCTACCCGCATAATCAAACCATTTTTTTTGCAGAAGATTCCCCCTTTGCTGTCCCACCCGGCCACCTAAATGAGTAACTGCCAGGCTGTAGCACCCACCCGGCCACCCAAATGAGTAACTGCCAGGCTGTAGCACCCACCCGGCCACCCAAATGAGTAACTGCCAGGCTGTAGCACCCACCCGGCCACCCAAATGAGTAACTGCCAGGCTGTAGCACCCACCTGGCCACCCAAATGAGTAACTGCCAGGCTGTAGCACCCACCCGGCCACCCAAATGAGTAACTGCAGGCTGTAGCACCCACCCGGCCACCCAAATGAGTAACTGCCAGGCTGTAGCACCCACCCGGCCACCCAAATGAGTAACTGCCAGGCTGTAGCACCCACCCGGCCACCCAAATGAGTAACTGCCAAGCTGCAGCACTATTCTACCCACATAATACAACCACACCCAGATATAAATCAAACAACAAACAACCACACTACTCTACAGAAGAGTCTACCTTTAGATGACCCCCCCAACTGGGAAACGGCCAGGCTGAAACAATATTCTACCCGTATAATCCTACCACACTCACATCTAAATCTGCCTACAATCCAACCATACTAAAAACTCATTCCGGCCACAATCCAACCCCAAAACCAAGCATACTACTTTGCAGAAAAGTCTCCCTTTAGATGGCCCCCCCAACTGGGAAACGGCCAGGCTGAAGCCTTGGCAAGTGGTTCACGCCATGGAGGCTGCACAAGCACACAAGGGAGCTGCCAAGATTCTGCAGGACCCATTTGATAGGGTGGGTAACACCTGGGAAACACATCACACACAATGAATAAGGTAGCTGGCTCGTGCTATGGAGGCGGCACAAGCCATCAAGGCAGCAGCCAGGATTCTGTAGGACCCATTTGATAGGGTAGGTAACACGTGTCCCCAAAAGTCCATTGCTTTGTTTTCTCCCTTTTGACGACTCTCCCAAATGGGGCAACTGGGAAACAGTCGGGCTGAAGCATTGGCAGCTTGCTCACGCCATGGAAGCGGCACAAGCACACAAGGAAGCAGCCCGGAATATGCAGGACCTATTTGATAGGGTAGGAGCATAATATACTTTGACACATAACACACAAGTATATAACATACTTATAATTAGACAAGTGGCTCACGCCACGGAGGCGGCACAAGCCATCAAGGCAGCAGCCAAGATTCTGTAGGACCCATTTGATAGGGTAGGTAACACATGTCCCCAAAACACCGTTGTTTCGTTTTCTCACTTTTGACGACACCATTGTTTTTGACGACACCATTGTTTTGACGACACCATTGTTTTGACGACACCATTGTTTTGACGACACCATTGTTTTGACGACACCATTGTTTTGACGACACCATTGTTTTGACGACACCATTGTTTTGACGACACCATTGTTTTTGACGACACCATTGTTTTGTTTTCTTCCTTTTGACGACTCTCCCAAATGGGGCAACTGGAAAACAGTCAGGCTGAAGCATTGGCAAGTGGTCCGGGTGGATCACGTTATGAAAGCGGCACTAGCACACAAGGCAGCTGCCCAGATTCTGCAGGACCCATTTGAAAGGGTAGGAGCATAATATACCTCGAAAGGCACATAACACGTAACATACATTTAAGTAGACAGGTGGCTCATGCCATGGAAGTGGCACAAGCACACAAGGCTGCAGCCAAGATTCTGCAGGACCCTTTGAATAGGGCAGGTAACACCTGGGCACATCACGCACCTGGGCACATCACGCACATTTAACGCTGGAACATGCCATGGAAGTGGCACAAGCTATCAAGGGAGCTGCCCAGATTCTGCAGGACCCATTTGATAGGGTAGGAGCATAATATACTTCGAATGGCATGGATGCGGCACAAGCACACAAGGAAGCATCAAAGATACTACCGGACTCATATAATAGGGTAGGAGCATAATATACTTCGAATGGCACTTAACACATAACATACATCTAAGTAGGCAGGGGGATCTTGCCATGGAGGCTGCACAAGCCATCAAGGAAGCATGAAGATCCTACGTAACTAAGGGTCGGCTATGTTATATAATATTAGGGAATAAATTATATCATATAATATTATATAATATTTGTCAGACGAGCCGTCTCACCGGAATTTCGAATTTATTTGAGAAGCTAATATTATTGCGACACAGTAATAATATTAGTTAATATTAGTTGTTCAAACACTAATATTAGTTGCCGTTCCCTACACATAACCCATTGAATAGGGTAGGTTACAACTGTGCAACACATTACATACTTTTTACTAGGCAGCTGGCACATGCCATGGAGGCTGCACAAGCCATCAAGGCAGCATCAAAGATACTGCAGCACTCATTCAATAGGTAGGTAACACATTAACTATCTTCACATCCCAGGAGCCATTGAATGTGGTGGGGTCTTCCACTCCCCCCCCCCCCCCCCCCCCCCCCCCTCTGTAAGAATCACACAATTAAATCATCATCCCAGATGAGACGATGCCACATCCAGGAGCCATTGAATGTGGTGGGGTCTTCCACTTTTTTTTGCCCCCCCCCCCCCCCCCCCTGTAAGAATCTCACAATTAAATCATCATCCCAGATGAGACGATGCTTCAATTACATGATCACTGAAGCTTGACTCGAGGCTGCACATACAAGCCATCAAGGCAGCATCAAAGATAGTGCAGGACTCATTCAATAGGTAGGTAACACATGAACTGTCTTCACATCCCAGGTTTAATTGAAGGTGGTGGGCAACATATAACATACTTTTAACTAGGCAGCTGGCACATGCCATGGAGGCTGCACAAGCCATCAAGTGAGCATCAAAGATAGTGCAGGACTCATTCAATAGGTAGGTAACACATGAACTGTCTTCACATCCCAGGTTTCATTGAAGGTGGTGGGCAACATGTAACATACTTTTAACTAGGCAGCTGGCACATGCCATGGAGGCTGCACAACCCATCAAGGCAGCATCAAAGATACCACCAGATTCATTTAATAGGGTAATTGTAGAATTAAATGATCATTGTAGCACGAACTCAGGGCCCCCGTCGGTAAAACGATTGTTTGGGGTTCAGTTCATCAGTGTCTTTTTTTTTGAAGCCCTTCCTACACGTTTGGGCAAGTGCTTTTAGCCTATTTGGTCTACCCCTGGACTGTAACAATATACATACAGGGTAGGTAGCACATATCCCCTACACACCACTGCTCTCCGTTTTGGCTACGAGCAGCAGCTTGTAGGCAGCTACTTACTAACTAATCTATATGTGCATTATGTGCATATATAAAGATGAACTCTTGTACCTTAATTAGCTTTAATGTATTGCTTCATAAGATTGCCAACTGCTTTAATATATTGCTTCAATCTCATAATTAATATATATACTGCTTTAATATGTATATACTGCTTTAATATGTATATCTGCTTTAATATGTATGTACTGCTTTAATATATTGCTTCAATCTCACCATTAGCTTTAATATATTGCTTCATAAGATATATTGCTTCATAAGTTTGCCAACTTTCAAATAATTAATTTACAAATATATGAGCTCGTGCATACAAATATTAGTATATACATATATTGATGTATATATGTGAGCTCGTATGAGCTTGTGCATGAATAAATACATATATAACTATATGAGCTCGTGCAACTAGTTAGCAAATAGATTGCTTTATGATTACTTTGCTGACATTGCCCCTTTCAGTGATATACAATGGTCTAGTGGTAGACCAAATCGCTTGAGGATGAAGAATCGGGGGGGTCGACTCCCCCTTCGGTCGCTCTTGGCGTTGCAGGTCGTCGTCAACCGTTATGGTAGCTTGTCCAGTTGAGGTAGGAGACCGCTCCCCACCCACGTACGACGGGCTCCCTTAACACCACGCCCCACCAGGCGTTATCATTATCATTACCTTTGCTGACATTTTGGATGCAGGTTCTCGAGCTGGAAAAGGCTTGCAAGATGTACACTAAGCTTTAAAAAGTACATAAAAAAAACATTCTGCAATTTTGGATTCAGCTTCCCGAGGCAAGATGTACCAACCAACCAACCAACTTACTAAATAAATTACTCCCTCCCTCCCTCCCTCCCTCAGTAACTAAGTAACTAACTTGACCCAGCATAATCTACCAACTAAATAAATAATGTATACCGTGTATATTGCTTTATAAATGCTTTCCTGGAACTTGGGTGAAGCTTGCCAAGCAGTAAAAGGATTGAAAGATATAAACCGAGGTTCTGCAGCTACTGCCATGCAACGAATTGTACCCTTGACCCCCATAATCTGCCAAGAAATATATGTGTATATATATATTAACAACAACAACAACAACAACATTAATAATATATATATACCGGTATATATATAATAACACCAACAACAATAATAATAATAATTATTACATATAATTATATATAGAGATATAGATATTATAATCAGCTAAAATGCTTTGCTTTATAAATGCTTTACTGTGAGCTAAAGGCGTGCAATGAATTGTGTTTTTTTTTTTTTTTTTAATTATGTTATATATATACAGATATATATGTAAAAATACAGGGATATCGCTATTGACCGGCCCTGATCGTCCCTGACCGGCATATTCTTCGCGGTGTCACCACACGCGTGTGCACACGGCGGGACGACAAGAGGCCAGACGCCCAGCCAGCTTCCGGCCAGCTCCGATTTCGCCGTGAAGGGATTCCGAAATCCCTGTACTAAGTGCTCCCGACTTCAAACTTTCAATTGGCAAAGTTTCCCAGCGCAGCCTCTCCACCACACCATTCCATCCGAGATCTTCCTTCCTTATCACGACTCTAAGAAAAACGAAGGAGTTTCTGTCCTTCGTCGAATTCGTTTGATTCTTCACAAACTGAAGCACACATGGCGCTTAGGCTCATTGTCTACTAGCTGTTGCTGCTTGAGGCCACCATGATGCCGCACCAGCAACCAATTTTAGATGCCAGAAGAGCAGAGGACACTGCCACTCAGCGAGCAAGGCGAGCTCTGGAGAATGACGAGGACAGGGTCCATGTAAACCAGCGTCGCCGTTTAACCGACTTGACTTCTGACCACCGTCCAACAGTTGCAGAAGCTGTTGCACCTGTTACGTAAAACTTGCTCAATAATGCCCTCCAGCGGTGATAAATGGATTTTCAGTCAACACTACTGGCCCGACATACCCGAAGAACAAGCTTCAGGTATGTAGCTTTGCGATCGCGCAGGCATGGTTTTCTCTGCGGGGAGATAGCTAAGCAAGCATTCGCAGGTTCTCGGGGGAGGGTCGAGGCTGCCCCACCCTCTGTGGCCCACGCAGCGTGGGGATGGCTATATATATACATGTATATATATATATATATATATATATATATATAGCTGAATGCATTGCTTTATAAATGCTTTCCTGTGCATTTTGAGCTTAAGTAAATTACATTTTAACAAACATTTTTGAATTTTGTATGCAGCTTCCTGAGCTGGAAAAGGCGTGCAATGATGTGGCGAGGCATGATCCCACCCTACTCTCCAAACTAATATAATGTAAGCTAATTATATATATATATATATATATATATATATATATATATAGCTTACATGCATTGCTTTATAAATGCTTTACTGCGCATTTGAGCTTTTGGAACACTACAGTAAATTACATTAAAAAAAACATTATGGAATTTTTGATGCAGCTTCCCGAGCTGGAAAAGGCTTGCAGCATATACAAGAGGGTTTTGGAGCTGGAAGCATGCAATGAAGTGGCAAGGCATGATCTAGATAAGACCATCGCTGCCATGAATGATGAATATGTGCTTATGAAGCAAGTCAAGAAACAGACTAAGGTTAGTAGGGTTGCTTGGGTTGGTTGGTTGGTTGGGAGGTTGGAGTGGGTGGGTGTGGTGGTGGTGGTGATGAAGTATGTCAAGAAACAGACTAAGGTGAGAGGGACAGGTGGGTGGGTGGGTGGATGAGAGGGACATGTGGGCTGGTGTGGTCGTGGTGGTGGTGGTGGTGGTGAGTGATGAAGAATGTCAAGAAATAGACTAAAGTTGGTTGTGTTGAATTGGGTGGATGGGTGAGTGAGTGAGAGGGACAGGTGGGTGTGTGGTCGTGGTGGTGGTGGTGATGAAGCATGTCAAGGCACAGACTAAGGTTGGTTGGTTTGGGTTGGGTGGATGGGTGAGTGAGTGAGAGGGACATGTGGGTGTGGGTGGTGGTGGTGGTGGTGGTGGTGATGAAGCATGTCAAGGCACAGACTAAGGTTGGTTGGGTTGGGTTGGGTGGATGGGTGAGTGAGTGAGAGGGACAGGTGGGTGGGTGTGGTGGTGGTGGTGGTGGTGGTGATGAAGCATGTCAAGGCACAGACTAAGGTTGGTTGGGTTGGGTCGGGTTGGGTTGGGTAGATGGGTGAGTGAGTGAGAGGGACAGGTGGGTGGTGTGTTTGTGTGGTGGTGGGTGGTGGTGGTGGTGGTGATGAAGGATGTCAAGGCACAGACTAAGGTTGGTTGGGTTGGGTGGATGGGTGAGTGAGTGAGTGAGAGGGACAGGTGGGTGGGTGTGGTCGTGGTGGTGATGAAGCATGTCAAGGCAGAGACTAAGGTTGGTTGGGTTGGGTGGATGGGTGAGTGAGTGACAGGGACAGGTGGGTGTGTGTGGTGGTGGTGGTGGTGGTGGTGATGAAGCATGTCAAGGCACAGACTAAGGTTGGTTGGGGTGGGGTGGGGTGGGGTTGGTGGGTGGGTGGAGAGGGACAGGTTAGTGGATGTGGTGGTGGTGGGTGTGGTGGTGGTGGTGGTGATGATTAAGCATGTCAAGAAACAGACTAAGGTTGGTCAGGTGGGTTGGGTGGGTGAGAGAGACAGGGGGGGTGGGCTGGTTGGTGGTGCGTGTGGTGGTGGTGGTGGTGGTGGTGGGTGATGAAGCATGTCAAGAAACAGACTAAGGTGAGGAGGGCAGGTGGGTGGGTGCGGTGGTGGTGGGTGTGGTGGTGGTGGGTGTGGTGGTGGTGGCGATGAAGCATGTCAAGAAACAGACTACGTTTGGTTGGGTTGGTTTGGCTGGGTGGGTGTGAGGGACAGGTGGGTGGGTGTGGTGGTGATGAACCATGCCAAGAAACAGGCTAAGGTTGGTTGGGTTGGGTTGTGTGGGTGAGAGGGTGAGAGGGACAGGTGGGTGTGTGGGTGTGGGTGGTGGTGGTTATGAAGCATGCGAAGAAGCAGACTAAGGCTGTTTGTTTGTCTGATTGGGTTGGGTGGGTTGGGTTGGGTGAGAGGGACAGGAGGGTGGGTGGGTGTGGGTGGTGGTGATGAAGCATGCGAAGAAACAGACCAAGGTGAGAGGGACAGGTGGTGGGGTAGGTGGGTGGGTGAAAGGGACAGGTGGGTGGGTGTGGTGGTGGTGATGGTGATGAAGCATGTCAAGAAACAGACTAAGGTGAGAAGGACAGGCGGTTGGGTAGGGTGGGAGGGGGGTGGGAGGGGGGTTGAATGGGACAGGTGAGTGGGTGTGGTGGTGGTGGTGATGAAGCATGTGAAGAAAACTGACTAAGGTTGGTTGGGTGGGTGGTGGGTTGAGTTGGGTGGGTTGAGTTGGGTTGGGTGGGTTGGGGTTGGTTGGGTTGGGCTGGGGTTGGGTGGGTTGGGTTGGGTGGGTGGGTGGGTGAGAGGGACAGGTGGGTGGGTGTGGTGGTGGTGGTGGTGATGAAGCATGTCAAGAAACCGACAAAGATTGTTTGTTTGTTTGTTTGATTGTGTTGGGTGGGTTGAGTTGGGTTGGGTTGGGTGGGTGGGTGAGAGACAGGTGGGTGGGTGTGGTGGTGGTGGTGGTGATGAAGCATGTCAAGAAGCAGGGGTAGTGGTGAATGTTCGTTTGGTCGTGGGTTGGTATCTCTCACCAACCCTAAGTGCGCCTACTTTGCATATTGTAGGAGTGGCACCACCATTCGAACTGAATCCTCCGTGTCGCTGGTTTGTGTCGGGGAGACCCACCTCCTGGGGTGAAAATCCTTTCACAACTAAAAAAAAAAAAAAAAAAAAAACAGACAAAGATTGTTTGTTTGTTTGATTGTGTTGGGTGGGTTGAGTTGGGTTGGGTTGGGTTGGGTGGGTGGGTGAGGGACAGGTGGGGTGGGTGTGGTGGTGGTGGTGGTGATGAAGCATGTGAAAGAAACAGACTAAGGTTGGTTGGTTGGGTTGGGTGAGAGGGTGAGGGGGACAGGTGTGTGTGTGTGTGGTGGTGATGAAACATGTCAAGAAACAGACTAAGGTTGGTTGAGTGGGTTGGGTTGGGTGGGTGGGTGAGATGGACAGGTGGGTGGGTTGGGGTTGGGACAGCGTAGCTGTCACTAACCCTTTTTAAATGGATACCCGGGGCCAATCCTACTATATCTTTATGTTGGCCGTAGCTGTCGCTAGTCTCCAGTGTCCCTGTTAATGCGCAAGCTAACGTTGTTTTGTCGGTAGCCTGCGAGATTCGAGAAGCTTTGCGATCAAGGGTTGGAGTCCCAAGGTCCAAGGTTTAAGTTTGCAAGGTCCAAGGTCCCAAGTCGTTATGCCACAAGTGTACAAGGCGCAACCATTTCCGTGCAGCAGTAATACGTTAGCAACACAGCCCGAGTAGACTGAGCTAGAAACGCATTCCGTGAAGTATAAAGCAACGGTTTGCCGTCTGAAGTCCACAACCACGTGTTGATCTTCTCACAGGCACGCGTTGACCTTCGCACAGTCCAGAACGCGCATTGATGTCCGCACAGCGCACAGCCGTAGCTGTAGCCTGCGCCTAGACGTGCCAGCCTGATGTTGTAGTATATTTCATGCAATTGTAGCATTCCACGACCTTGTGCCTTTCTCTAATAAATGAACTAAGGGGTCAAATGAATATAAAGTTGCTATGTAGCTCCTACCACGCATTAATCTCCGCAGCATGCTCCGCACACATTGGTAAAATAAACACGAAAATCGACCCTTGTTTTGGCCTAGAAATGTGTTCAACCCTTAGGAGAAATATCACCAACAAAGGGTTACGTTCACCGTCGACCGACCCTTATTTTGCGGCCACTAAGGGTTGTTGTGGCCCACAAACGGTTAAATAAATACACGAACCACAGCCCAGTACAGCCGACAGTTTATAGTCTTACAGTCTACAGCTCCCCAGAAACCCTACCCTCCTACCCAACCCCTCGCGGCTGTGAAGCCGACTATTTGGTGGTGGTGTGATGGTGGTGGTGGTGGTGATAGTGGTAGTGGTGATGAAGCATGTGAAGGAACAGACTAAGGTTGGGTGGGTGGGTAGGTGGGTGGGTTGGGTTGGGTGGGTGGGTGGGTGAGAGGGACAGGTGGGTGGGCGTGGTCGGGGTGGTTGTGGTAGTGGTGATGAAGCATGTAAAGAAACTAAGGTTGGTTGGTTGGGTGGGTTGGGTGGTTGGGTTTGGGTGGGTGGGTGGGTGAGAGGGACAGGTGGGTGGGTGTGGTGGTGGTGGGTGTGGTGATGAAGCATGGCAAGAAACAGACTAAGGTTGGTTGGTTGGGTTGGTTGGTTGGGTTGGGAGAGAGGGACAGGTGGGTGGGTGTGGTGGTGGTGATGAAGCATGTCAAGAATCAGACTAAGGTTGGTTGGTTGGTTGGGTTGGTTGGTTGGGTTGGGAGAGAGGGACAGGTGGGTGTGTGTGGTGGTGGTGATGAAGCATGTCGAGAAACATACTAAGGTGAGAGGGACAGGTCGGTGGGTGGTGGATGGGTGAGAGGGGCAGGTGGGTGGGTGTGGTGGTGGGTGGTTTCAAGAAAGAGACTAAGGTGAGAGGGACAGTTGGTTGGGTGATGAAGGTTGTGGGCGAGGGTGGGGTTGTGGGTGGGGGTGGAGGGGGAAACAAAGGACTTGTCAACATATTTCTTAACTACCGATCCCCTGTTTTCTTTCTTACCAGGCTTCTGACTTTGAAGCAACAAGGGTTGGAGACTTCCTCCACCCCGAGGCCATATGGGTGAGCCAGTCACACCATGCACATGACGCATGGCAAGGCGGGGGCCAGGTACACCACAGTGGATGACAGATACATCATGGAAATAGTGGATGACAATAACAAGATGCACAGCGTGGATGGCAAGGCAAAGGACAGTCACAACATGGACACAGTGGATGACAGTCGCACCATGCACATGGAGCATGGCAAGGCGGGGGCCAGGTACACCACAGTGGATGACAGATACATTATGGAAATAGTGGATGATAATAACAAGATGCACAGCGTGGATGGCAAGGCAAAGGACAGTCACAACGTGGACACAGTGGATGACAGTCGCACCATGCACATGGAGCATGGCAAGGCGGGGGCCAGGTACACCACAGTGGATGACAGATACATCATGGAAATAGTGGATGATAATAACAAGATGCACAGCGTGGATGGCAAGGCAAAGGACAGTCACAACGTGGACACAGTGGATGACAGTCACACCATGCACATGCAGCATGGCAAGACGGGGTCCAGGTACACCATAGTGGATGACAATGTTCTTAATGTTTCGGACGTCGTAGACTGTTGGCTCGGGCATCGCGGTTGGCATGGCTTGGCATTGGCACCGGGCTGACACGTGACAGGCTGTTGGATCCACACAGACTGAAGTTTCAAAATTTTAGCCAAACCAAAGATGAGTAACACCTTGTGGTCGGGCTCCGAAAACGCTGCTGTAATTATTCGTCCATATAAGAGCTTTGACTCGAAGCGATGGGAGGGGCGCAATGGTTCCGAATAAGGATCAGGCAAAGGCCAAGACAGGCCTCCCGTCCAGTGCTCAGGCGATCAAGCCTCCTGCCGGGAGATGGAAGACCATCACTGACTTCATGGAGACCGTTAACCCCCCTCAATAACAACCCTTGGCATCTCTAAAATAACATGCATTGACTGGAAATCCCTAAGTACAATGAACCCCAGGAAACTTGGTGATAACCAATGAGTCTGTATTAATTACGATATTACGTGTGGTACTTGGATGATGTCGTCAGAGGAAAGAATCCATAGTTCCACATACACTAACTTATTACATAAAAGGGATGATATTAAATACAAGCAAGACTACGTCTTCGAGCTCACAAGTTGAATGTTGAATCAGATATAAGTACCTCTTGTTCTGGTATAATTTGCAGGTGCTGTGATGTGGTGGTTGATGGTAGATGAGTGGTAGAAGATGAAATGCATTTTATGTTAGAATGTCCTTCATACGCTGGGGAAAGTTTTTTTATTTTATAACCCGAAAATCGAATCTGAATTGATTGATGAAGTCTCCAGAATGAGGCATGCCATGAATCCTGATCCCTTTGGAGGGTGGAAATACCTAATAAATTGTAATAACAAGGCGCTACGAATCGCACAATTAAATTGTCATCCCATATGGGATGATGATTTAATCATAGTTTAGTATTAAACTATCACTGTAGCTCCAACTCAGGCCCCCTGCCGGTAAACCGATTGTTTAGGGGTCAGTTCATCAATGTTTTTTATTTTTAGCTCTGCCTGTCACGGTTGGGCAAGTCCGTTTAGCCTATTTGGCCTACCCCTGGACTGTAATATACATACAGGTACATATGCGTTTTCTTACAGGATGGTTGGGACATGGGAGGTCCCCCCCAGATGGATGGTTACGTGTATTCGTGTGGGCTTTGCTCCGGTCTACTGGGCTTGGGCCGACTGGGCTTAGGTCAACTGGGCTTGAGCCGAAGGTTCTAACAAACTAGGCGACAGGGTCCACTTGCAGCTCCATTGGGAGAGGTGCGCTCGGAAGGCGCTGGGATTTTTGGCGGAGCCCCCCCTTCTGGGGGGCGGGAGCCCCCCGTGTTACCCATTTGTCCGTTCGTCCATCCATCCGTCTGACCGTGATGAAGCCCGAAACGTCAGCCAACGGCCTCGTAACTAACTCGCTTCCGTTGCCACCTGTCGCTCCCTCGCGATCACTCTCCGCCATTTTTTAGCGCAGGCGACGCGGCATCGAACTTGTCAATGAGAGCCACCGACCCGGAAAAGCTTAGAAGACTAAAAGGTGCAGAAAGAACAAGCTCTGGACGTTGGGTCGATTGCGAAGCTCAATTGGTAGCCTGCTAATTTCGCGCCGATGCTCAGAGGCTGGATGAAAGAACAGGAAGTAAGAACGTTCGAGAGGTTGCCGAGAAGGTTCCGATGGTTCACCGAGAGTTGAGGGGTCGCAAGCAGGTGTGAGGCGTGATAAAAGTCCAGCCTGGGAACCTTAGGGCTTCGCCCCTCTGCCCCCCCGCCCTGCCCCCCTGCCCTGCCCGGAGTGACTCCCCCCTCCCCTGGTTCAGCCGCCGTGGTTTCGGGCCAACTTTCAATGTATTGGGCAGTACGTACGTGTACTTGTAGTTTCAATTACGCGTCCCTCCTGCTTTCTTTCGTCCGCTTTCCATCCTACTGCCGACTACTTCAAGTCCGCCAATTTTGCCTCCGTTCCTCTCCCCGTTAACCTTAATCTTTCATGAACGCGAATGATGATCTAGCGGCGAGCATTGCCCAGATTCCAGGATTCGGTAAGTCCAAGGGAGTTGCGCCTTTTGCTTATTTTACTTCGATTCCCTCCTGAGGAGTGGATTGTGATTCTGAGCCGAAAATTCAATTATGGCCTTGCAGACCCGTTAGTGGATGCTGCTGGAAAGGTAGAGAGCGACGGTGACTGCGTCCATATCCGCATTCAACAGAGGAACGGGTGAGTCACTGCCATTGGAAGTTCAAGCAAAATGGCGAGAGACGGACCAGATTCGCGCTGTAATTGGGAGGGGTAGATTTGCATTTCGAATGTGAGCTGATAACTTCCTATGATATCGGTGAAGCGGTCCACGAGCGTATGTCTAGGGGTGAATTGGTAATGGCTGCACCTCCGCTTAGCTCCTACATCTGCTATGTGACTGCTTCACCCTTAAGCTCGCTGCTAAATATCACTCTCTTGTTTTTCTGCAGGAGAAAGTCTCTGACCACCCTTCAGGTAATTTGCCGGGGGAGATCGAGTCCTAGGTTGTTTTCTGCCTTCCGTGTCCTCGTCGCCCGTATGTTCTTGAGATTAGCCTGACGACTCATCGAGTTGATCGCTTCTGTCTTCGTTGTGCACTGGTCACTACTCGGTTGAACTGCTTCTTTTTAATTCTTCTTTGTTGACAAATCCCCCCCTCGGAAATTGCACAGGGCCTCAAGGAAAGTTATGATTACAACAAGGTTCTGAAGGCCTTGAAGAAAGGTGAGATCAACTTTCTTCTGGTTGGCCTGGCTTAATGTATGATGTACATTGGTTGGAACTGGCTTATTACAGTGGTGCTTCTACTTGCTTCAGCTTTTCTTTCCGCAGCAAGTAGCAGCTCCTTGGCAACTCTTGGGTCAGCCACTGGGCTAAGCCCCAATAGGCAACTGTATTTGAAAGATGATTTTGTCAGGTTTCTGATGCACTGCGTTGCTGTTTTTTTGGCTGGGTAGTAAGCTAGATGAGCTGCCTAGCAGCTAGTAGCTGGAAATAGCTCTGCTTGTACTAATATCTCCTGCGGTGATAAGTTTTTCGACATCCTACCTCCACAGGACAGCTAGGTCCTGTCTTCAGGGTTGAGAGAAATCACCCTACCTATTCAGCTTTTCAATATTTTGCATTTCACCTGCTCTTGATTTCTAGTGTGGCTGGGCATCTGAAACTGAGCATACTTATTCCCTGCCCCAGATTTCTGCTGCAACGGATCCGTCGTCGAGGACGTGGAGCTGGGCAAGGTTATCCAGCTTCAGGGTGATCAGAGGAAGTGTGCCTCTGAATTCCTCATCAAGGTAAGGAGCAAGGGAGTAAAGGGGTTTGGGACAGACATCGACACATTGTGCAGTAAACTGGTTTGCCCCGTGTTAATAGATACAGGTTGCTTGTTCGTGCTAAGTTGGTGGTCGTGTACATTATTTATCTGTAGAGGCCGGTAGAGGAACAAAAAAAGGAGGCTATTCAGATGATGGGTTAGTTTGGACTGTCTATTGTGATGGAAAGATGCTGCATGATATTGTTCCTACATGGATTGCCTTTTTACCCCGCTGCTTATTATCCTCCTCTGCAGAACAAGCTGGTGAAGAAGGATATGATCAAGATTCACGGCTTCTAAAGTGGCGCAATATCCCGCACCAACAGAGCTTGTGCAGCATATGCCATTGGCATATGCTGGCGTCCTGACTTGTAGCCGTTGACGCTGGTAGCGCCTCACACTGTACTTGCTGTAAACTGCAACAGTGCTACCCTTGGTCCCAGGAAGTACCCTTTGTGGTGCTTTCTAGGGTATCAGGTGGTGCATATTAGTAGTGCAAGTTGTGCCAGCGAGTACCACACGTGGTGCTTGCCAGTAGTGCACGTGGTCCCAGAGAGTGCCCTTGTGGTGCTCGCTAGTACTTCTCACAGCACTTGTCCGCTTGAACGTTTGGTGCCCATGCTGGTTGAAACAGCAACCAGCCCAATAGCTTGAAACTTGCGTTTGGACACCCGAGCTTATCTTGTTGTGTGCAAGAGGCCTGACTTGTCTTTCCCCTCTCTCTTCTTATTCAACCCTTTAAGTAGTGTTAGAGCCTGCTGTCAACGGAGCATGGCCTTGTTAGCACAAGGCTCGGCATTAGCTTTGGATGGGCATTGTAAACAGAGCAGTCCGAAACCTCCTCATCCCTCTCTATCTCCCCCCTCTCCTCATTGCAATCACAGATTATGGAGGGCTATGTCCGAGGTCGTTTTATGAATGAGAACTTGGAAAGTCCTGGTGTTACTAGGAATAGCTTTTTAGGGGAGGGGGGAAGAAGGGGCGATCGACTACCAGGGTGGGAGACAGCTGGGTTGTTTTCTTCAACTTAGATGCTGTAGACGGCTCTAGCCTGTTACAGCTGCTGATCGCCTTTGGCGGTAACACCAGCATCACAGAAAAAACGTTTCAAAATGCGTTTGAGTCAACCTCTCTATAGAATCATTGATGGACAGAGGCAGTGTCTCTCTGCCTTAGAGACATGACCTGCAAATCGAGTACCAAAGCAGAACATTTTAATTCTCAGGCTGGGAAAACAGATATTGAGTTGTGGACAAGTCCATCTAGCGTTCACATAATCAGAAGTGCCTCAATCCTAAACTCAAAAATCACATGTACCGGTTAGGGTTGTTCAGGGGGACCCCAAAATCTGTTTTTCGAGACGCAGCCTGTTTTAAAATATGTTTCTTGTGTCGCAACTGGTTCCCAAATCTGTGTCTGCGAAGCAACAGATCCCCCGAAAGCAGCGTCTGCGACGCACCCAGATCCTCCCAAGTCTGCTTCTGTGGCGCAACCGACCCACTGGATTTGTGTCTGCGGTGCAACATACCCTTAGACGCAGGAATCAGCGTCCAGGACAATACGCCCGGTACTACCGGTATGTACGCAGGTACAGTCCAGGGTTTGCCAAATAGGCTAATGAGAATTGGTCCAATATGATACCGTATGCCCCTGATATGTTGGCGTAAATTGTGGCGAATGGGTTCCGCCAAATCATCTATCGGCCTTGAGGCTCCGTATTTGTGGGCAGAATAAACCTGGGTGGTATACTGGTATAGTGGTTAATACGCTACAACACCACACTCTGCATTGGATTGTTAAATGTTTTGTAGCCCACTCTGGGCTGCTCAGCAGGGTACTTCAAATGGCCAAATTGAAAACAAAACTGCGCTTTGTAGTGCAAAAAGCGCAAAAATTGCTTGCTGCGCCCACAGGGAGTTGCGAAAAACTGCGCTTAAAGGGCAGAGGGGGTCAATAAGTCAGCGCTCAAAAGCGCAAAAGCGCAAAAGCGCGCGCTTTGAAGTACCCTGCTGCTCAGTTTCTCCTTTTGAGTCACACTCGAATCTGGTTTGAATGGAAGAGAAACCAATTGAAGAGGATTCCGCAAAATATGTAACTAACGCCAATTTATGAAGCGCCACAGACTCGGGAATCCGCCAAAGTGGCGAAAAATCGTTTCAGGCTTTTGGGGGGATTAACCGCCAAACCTATTTTCCACCAACATATCAGGCGCATGCGGTATCTGTCGGCAAGTAACCCTGGCCCTAACTGGCACACAGCCCTGTCGTAAACCCTGGCTTCTGTCTGCTGCATTCACTTCCGGTGCCACCTGCCGCTCCGGGAGTCGACACTCCCCCCAATATTCTGTGTCGCTTGCAATGTGCCTAGGACTTGTTTGCTATAAATCCGTACCGTAAGATATCTCCAACCTTCAAAGAATTTAGGATTCATGACCAGGATCATACTAGAGTCTTTATCAAACAACCCAGTTTCAATTCTTGGTTTATCTCGGGTTTATCTGTACATAATTTCCTATCCTTCAATTATATATATATATATATATATATATATATATATATATATATATATATTGGACATGAAATTCGTCTTGTAATTTGAATACGGTAGATCACATACGTTGGCTGTTTCTGGAGCGCCAACTTTGAATGCAACCTGCGCGAGTGCGCGCTGTCAAACAGATTTTTGGGGCCCTTGAAGTACCCCTCCTCTGCCCAGTGTCTAGGGTTGGGCACATGAATAATCTTGGCTACGCACTCACACCTACTCAGGTAGTCAGGTCCTCAGGGTGCTAGAGCCTATCCAGAGCCCAAGTGCCCATCTGTCTCCGGAAGATCCGGACGCACTGCCATGGTATTGCTCAATTTTTCACTTATGTCCTGCACATCTGAGATCTAAAATAAAAGAGCATTGGAAGCAGGGTACTTCAAACAGACCCCAGGGGTTGCGTCCCAGGACGCAACCTAATTCGGTATGTTGCGTCCTGGGACGCATCCAATTTGGTAGGTTGCGTCCTGGGACGCATTCGGGTCATTAGGCTGCGTCCTACTATCGACAGAACCCTTAGCCCACGGCAATGGAGTGGTGGTGGGCCAATCAACTGATGGGTGAGACGCAACCAACATCTTGAACCTGCGTCTGCGACGCAACCAACATTCTGAACCTGCGTCTGGGACGCAACGGAGCCCCCCCCATATTACGCATGTTACGTCCTGCGACGCAGGACGCTGCGTCCTGCACTACCCTGATTGGAAGATCAGGAGTCTGGTGTAGCGTTTTGTCATGAAGACTCTTTCACTCTGTGAGATAATCTGTTTCCAATTTTCAATGCAACCTATTGAGGTGATCAGGTGATCAGGTGATCAGGTGAGGCAACAACGTGCTCGGGCGGGAACCCCATCTCATTCGATTTCAACCATCTATACGCCTACCGGCTACCGGTATATTTCTGAAGTACACCGGATACGGATCCGCCTCGCCAGCTTCCAGGCAATCGGCGTAGCTAGTGCTGCCAAGTCTCGTGACGCCCTGAAGCTACAAGTAGTTTTGGATTCCAGCAAAAGCGACTCGCACCATGTCGATTGACTGATCAGCTCACAAAACAACTCTTCGGCGACCGACGTTTCACCTACCTTGGTTACGTCTTCGGCCCGTGCGCTGACCTGTTCCACTCCCAACCATCGCAGCCTGCCACGTTGTCAGCGGACATGAGCCAAATCGATTTCTGTACTTCCAAGTTTGAATTTTAAAAGAGTGCACACGTCGGAATTCAGCTGGTTGCTATAATTCAGCTGGTAAGGCAAGGCGCGCGGTAGAAATCCGAGAGAAGTCCGAATCTAGGCTCTTCATTCATAGGATGGAAGACTTCAGCTGTTACCTTGGTTCCTGGATCGCACTGCGACTCCAAAATGACTCCAAGTGGATCGGGATTCTGAAAGATGTCGATTGGGAGAAGAGCAAGCTTTTCCTTGTCAAAGGTGCGAATGAGCGCATTTGATCAATCCAACGACTTGCTCAACAGATCCGCCATGACTCTGTCCCAACTTCCCATGCTTCCATGCAGCTCACGAAATGGTGCTTACCGGTGGGGAAACGGAGCCTCGCCTTCTTCCCTTTGGCTCCAAAGTCTTCTCTGGTACGTGCTGAAGCCTCGAGCTTCGAGCGTGAAAAGGCGATTTTTGTGTGGGAGAAAACTCAGTCTCAACGACTTCCCCGGTGATTCAAAGACCCAGATTCAGGCCAAGGCGCTTTGCGCAATTGCAGTGTCCCACCGACTTTCCCGACCTATACGAAGGCACCACTGTTTATCGATGATACCATGTCTCCCACAGGTGCTTTTCCTGGCTGTTTCATTCTATGAGGAACTCAGGGTAGGACACATAAATGAAAAGCTGTCGTACCAGCTCCCAACTTTCCAAACGCCCCAAGGGACGCGCCTGCGTTTTGCACCTGTTCGAGTACCAATGTTCATGGCAGCACTTTTACTACTCACCAGTGCCTCGTTTATCGTCCCGGATTTGGTATCGATGTTCTGTCACCTCCCCCTGCCAACCGCGACCACCGTTTCCTCCTCGCAGGGGCGGATATCGAAGATATGACCATGCTCATGCCTGAGAACCTGCCTCCTCAACTTAGGTCGGCAGGGCCCAAGCCTTCACCAATCCACCATGCGGCTGGGCCAGCTACCTCCCCCTCACCCACCCCCAGAACTCCAACACGCAACAGCATCCAGGACAACGCGACCCAGTCGCCTTGCGAGGACCCTGATATGGTGCGTGCAGGCGGTACACATAAGTGAAATATATCTAAACATATATGTGTACTACAAATATAACTAAGCCAGAAATATAATATATAACTAAGCTAGGACTGCACTACCTGCCCTGGGTATCAAACAAAAGGTAATTGGCGGAGCCCCCAGAATCACCTCATTGTCTGATTGTCTGTTTGATTGTCCGTCACAGTCCAACCCTACCCTTACTGGCCCCTGGCCATGTCGAAAACCCTAGCTTCAATCCGCTGCACTCGATTACGGTGCTACCTGTCGTTCCAAAAGCCAACACTCTCCGCCTAAGACTTCTAACTAAAAGAATACTGTACTGGTACTACCTGGATGCCCAGACAACATGGTTACCATGCATTCACATATATGCATTGTACATGCAAACCCAATGTCTCACATGATTCCAAGAAAGCATGGCTACCATACATTCACACACCTACAAACCCGCTATCTCTCAGGATGCCCAGAAAGCACGGCAGGCAGCCCTCATGGCTATCCAGACCCCCAGAAGGGCCAGCTCCCAAGTGGTTCACCAACTGGCAGACAAGGAAATGCGCTCTCCCAAGCACACCAATCACTCCGCCTCAGCTGCCTCCCAAGCTGAGTTCAGAACTCCAGAGAAAAAAACAGAGGCCGCCTTCGCCCCTGCCCCTGGCCCAGCCTCGCATCACACACCAGGCCCAGCCAAGGCGGCAGAGCAGCTGCTTCAACCGACACAACCGCTCTGCGCTCTGGAAGAGGTCCTCGCAAAGGCGCCTTCCCATTCAGCTCCTCAGCATCCCACACCACTTGCACCTACTCTGTCGGTGCCTCTGCCTCCACTGCCCTACACTCCAAGAGCAAGCAAGAAGCTGAACGCTGAGGAAATGGCTGCCTGTCGGCACATGATCGCCCAGCTGGCGGGTCTCAACCTCCCCATCCCTGGCTGCAACACTGTTCCCAGCCCGCCGGTTCCCTCCATGGCCTCAGGCCCCCTCCCCACCACCCTGCCTGTGGACAACCCCCTTCTCACCGGCCCATCCTTGGGCCTCCCGCAGGCCCCCCTGCCAGCCGCCAGCCTGTCCGGCATGGGTATGCTCCCTGGAGCCCACAGCCTGCTGCAACAGGGCCAGCTCTTCCAGCAGTACCAGCAAGCACTACAGATGCAACAGCTGCAGCAACAGATGTACCAACAGCAGCCATGCCTACTGCCCCCGTCTGGTGCGTCCACAGCCTACCCCCCAGTAGATGCCCTCTTCAGCGCTCTCCAGCAAGGCTGGGGCATGCCCCCAAGCACCTCACCCCTGGGCTCCCAAAACCAAGCAGCCCTCCACCAGAGTCTGTCCGGAGGAGGAGTGCCCTCCTCCCAACCCATGCCACCCTCCTTTCCCCCTGTCCTTGCTGGAGGCGCAGGCAACCTCTCCCCACTAAGCTTCTCGCCAATGATGCAGAAGAACAGGAGTTCGGAGATGAGAGAGTCACCTCTGTCTGTGTACAGCCCCTCTGTCTTCAGCCACAACAACAACGGCACCGTCTACAGCAGGGGCTCACTCAACCTGCAAGGAGACCACCTGCACAGGGCCTCTGCCAAGACCCCAGAGCACGAAAGCATGTGGCAGGATGGCCGGCAGGACGTCATGCAGGAGACCAAGCCAAACGCACGAGGCAGCAGGCACAGCCTCTCCTCGGCCCACGCAGAGTCACGTACTTCGCATGCGTCACTGTTAACCAGGCAGGCCAGGCAGCTCCTGAGCTTGGATGACTACGTGAGGGAGCAGGTACGCAGGCTGAGGGATATGGGCACATGGACGGGCGGGCAACAAAAACAAAACTGACCACATATCTAAAGTTGACATATTTCTTGGGGTGGGATGGGGTGGGGGGGCATTAAATTAACTGGAAATTAGCTTATCTGACAGTAATTAATCTCCTCTTTCACATTGCATCCCGAAGTGGATATGATTTTAGAGCCCAGGAGTGAAAGATATGTGCACGTAGACCTGATTTTGTTGTTGATGATGATGACTCACATCTTCATCCCCATCCTCGCCCTCATCCTCGTCCTCGTCATTTATTTTATGTATTAGATTTCTTTATCTGCACCTTACCTGCACAGTACCTGCACCGTACCTTCATATTTCGTTCCTTTTTGGTCAGTGCCTCCCACCCGCTCTGCCTCTCTGCTCCCACCCAACCTCACCCACTCCCACCTCACTTCCACTCCCCACTCCCCACTCCCACCCGCTCTGCCCCTTCCCAGGTGAAGCAAGCCCAGGAGCAGTTCGACGGCCGACACAGCGAGGATGATAGCCTGCGTGACCAGAAAGCCGTGGACGAGGCTGTCTCATGGCTGCTTGACATCGAACTCAGCCTGGAGGACAGCTTGAAGAAGCTCTGGGAGTGGGTAGGCCTGGGTTTCGTCAGCTTTGCAGAGTTTGATTCCCTGAAAGCTGAGCTTGTTGCCTCTGAAGAGAGGGAGTTGGTTGAGGTGGAGTCCCCCACCATGGCTGGGAGGCCCACCAGCACAGAAGCAAGCAGCAGGCGCAAGTGCGCGCGTGAGCGCAGCTTGTCTGCAGCCTCTGCATCGGAGGCTCACCACAGCCCTACCAAGCCCCCCACCACACCCAGACTCCCCTCATCTGTGAAGGCAGCCCCTAAGAACAGCCCTTCCAAGAGTCCCGCACAGGTCCAAGCCCAAAGCCGTGGGAAGGGCGATACTAAGGAGGCCAGTCCACAGCCCCTCACGCCACACAAGTCCAGGGTCCAGCTACCTCTATCAGCGCAGCCTAGCCCTCTCAAGCCAGGCAGTGGAGGCATTAACGGAGGCAGCCCAGGGAACCACCTTGGCGATGCTGTAGCACAGATTCACATCATTAACAACAAGCGTGGCAGTGAAGCCGACCCCAGCTCCAAGGTCAACTCCCCCAGAGTCAACTCCCGCAGGTCCACCAAAACCAACAGCACAGCTCCCACTTTCCCCACCTCCTCTCGCATCTCCCTGGTAGACCTGGCCGACCTCTCCCGCACCCAACCCTCCGCCCCGCGCAGCCGCATCCTCAAGTCCATGCCCCCAATGATGCCCAGCTCCTCGATCGAAGGTAGCTGTAGCCTGGCACTCACCATCAACAGTTACACAGACATGGGCCTAACCAAAACCATTGCCCAGGGCCTACACGAGTGCGGCGTTAGAACCCTCACATCACAGCAGACACTCCTCCTGGCAGAGCTCCAGCACCTGATGAAAGCCTCCACAGAGCTGTCTCCCCCACCCGAGGAGATCTCCACCCCCAGCCCAACCGCCAGCGGAGAAATGGCTCCCAGCCTACAGGTCACCTGCTTCAAGACCCCCTCGGGCCCTGGGACATCCGCCACCGTCTGCGCCCACCTCCTCCAGCAAGCCCTCCTCTTCTCCTCCCCCCCCGAGAGCTGGGCAGCACCTGAGTACCCAGCCTCAGGCCTTGGGGAGCTCTCCCTCCACCCCCTAGCCATGGTCTTGTGCCCCACGCGCACCGAGGCAGAGGACATGGGGGACATGGCACGCGCCCTGGCCTTTCACAGGTATGTGTGAGCTGCAGTGTTTTTCTTTCGTGTGACGTGTCGCGAATTGACATGGTTTGTCCCCAGTGCGACGCACTGCCCCGCGAACCCCAAGAAGCGCAGATCCCGGGGGGGTTGGGGGTCATTTCTGACAACTTCAGCGAGACCCATGCGTCACCATGCAGACATAGTGGCGACGCGTCGCAAAAAAAAACGGTGGGAAGCTGGTCATTACTTCTTTTCCTAACCCACCTAAACCTAACCCACCTAAACCGCGTAAACCTAAACCACCTAGGCCAAAGTGCTGACCAACTAAATGCTGACCAGCTTCCCCCTACCCCTTCCACAGTGGAGTTCCTGTCCACACTGCCGTCGGCGGCACCCGCATGGCTCAGCAGAGGGTGGATGCAGATGGGCTGTGCCAGGTTTCTTTGCGCAGCCTGCTGGTGGGCACCACCGGCAGGGTGCTAGACATGCTCCGTCGTGGCCGGCTGGACGTGTCAGGCGTGCGTGTGATCGTGTTGATGGAAAGCACGGCCCTAGCTGGCACCAGTGACTTCCAGGAGCAGGCCAAGCTTCTGATGCAGGTATGTTGCTTTGATTATATTGTTATTATTACTAGCATCTGAGCCCGACGGGAAGACCCCCCGTGGCCACGTCAGCGACAGGTCTTGAATAATCGAGATCCGAGACTCGCTGCCACCTGGGCGACAGGTCGGCAAGATATGGAACCAAAGCCCCAAGTGGCTAGGCCAAAAGGGTCCGAACACGCGCCAGGCATGTGCCATACCCTCGACGGACAACGGACTATTAATATACTGATTGGTGGTTGGCCTGCATGATACCGACCCTGGCCAAATGCACATTCAACAGTACCCCTATTGACCACGGCAGACAAGCTCCCTGCCATAGTGATGCGTCGCACAATATCGAATTATACATCGTACAATGTCGTATGATACCTCAAGCTATCATACAGTGCAGGAATGTTTTCCCATTATAGATTGCGATCAATACTTTTGACCCCGTTGTGGCCCAAATTATTGCTGACAAATTATATAAACATTTGTTTTGCCCGAAATGGCCCTCAAAAGCTATAGAAGCTATCAAAAGCTATACAAACGCTGTTCCTAAAGGAGGCCTGAAACCTTAAAATGAAGCTAGAAAATCCACTTTCAGATTCGGAAAAAATCCCTGATATAGTGCATCTTACAACATCGTTTGATACATCACCTGATTATCTTCGAACCAGAACGCTGTTGGCAACCCTATGTACTTTCATTCATACTCCGCCCCAAGATTGTCACTGATCCCTGTCGTACTCTGTCCCTCTTGCAGAAACTGGCGCCCTCCATCCAGCAGGTGGTGATGCTGACCCCCCCTCCACCGACCATCTCCCCATCAACATTGACACCTGCCCTCCTTTCAAATACTACCCCTTGTCACTGACCCCTGCCTTCTCTTGTTCAGAGACTGGCGCCCTGCGTCCAACAGGTGATGACACTGATCCCACCGGCCTCCTCCCCACCAACACTGACACCTGCCCTCCTTTCAAGGACTACCCCTTGTCACTGACACCTGCCCTGCTTTGTCCCTCCTGTAGAAACTGGCGCCCTCCATCCAGCAGGTAGTGATGCTGACCCCCACCGACCTCCTGCCCACCATGATCAACGTCTACGAGAACGTCCTCAAAGCGGCCATCGCCGCGCACGGGGACAGACTCCCCCCTTCCCCCATGGCCTCCACCATCTCGCTCACCAACGGATCGTCAATGGGCGACTCCCGCCTCAGCCAGACTTTCAATCCATTCCAACCCACCTCCTCCCTCCTCTCCCACCCGCCCAACAACCGACTTGCCTCCCAGTCTGCCCTGGGCTTCTCCCACCCAGCCACTCCCAACCACTCCCCTTGTGCCATCACCTCCCCCCCCCTCAGACCATCCTCACTCACCCGCCTGAACCCCAACGCTCGCGCCTTCGGTTTCACTCCTTCGGGTTCGGAATCCCCCCCTCCAGCGCCTACCACACCCACTCCACTTCCCAGCACCTCCACCCTTTCCCCAACGGGGGCCACAACAGCACCCAGCCAGACCACGACACCTCTCGTCGCCCTCACCCTTCTGTTCTTGGGTGACCCAGAGCGCCCCCTATCTGTCCTCCTCCACCCAGTAGAACCCACCCACACCCTGAGGGATACAACGGACTTGGACCAGGAGGCTCTTGTTTTCCTATCCCTCTCTCTGACCGAAGACGACTTTGCCCCTGTGCGTGTTGACCTCCTAGCAGCCGCCCCAGCTCAGCGATATCCACCTGTGGTCAGGAAGCCCCTGCACCTCTCTGCCCCTTCCGCTGCTGCCCTCCCCCCGGCTGGCCAGCCTGAGGCAGCTGGCGGGAAGCTGCAGCCAGCAGGCCCGCTGACAGCTGCCCCCCTGGGCCAGCTTGGTGACAGCCTGGCAATAGATTCAGTTGCGGTCTCGGTAACTAGCAGTGGAAATGCCGAGAGGCCGGTATCTGTGGCAGTGGTGGCATGCCATTGAGGGCAGGACAGATTTTGAAACCGGTTGCGTCTCATGATGCAGATGCTGGAGTCCCCCAGAACAACCCTGGCTTGCTGATGAGGGTAGTTGTGATAATGATAGTTGTGTCGGGAGACCCACCTCCTGGAATGAAATTCCTCTAATACAAAAAACATCGAGCTTGAATACGATGCACGATTCATGCTTGGGTAAGTTTGCCAGTCATGGTAATTCGCCACATAAACATATAGTAGTTTTTAGTAGTTGGTCGATTATGGTAGCTGTCTGTTGATCTACCTATAGTAGTGTATGTTTAGTTCAGAGCCGAGAGGGCCGTTCAAGGGCATCAGATCTGACCAACATTCTGAAAGCCAGTAAATCATAGTACTCATTTGATGATCAGCCCATAGTTTTCCTGTAGGTCAAAGCCGAAAAGGCACATCAGGGGACTCAGCATATCAGGTCTGGCTGAAAGAGTGAGAGCCAGTCAATGCTGATAGTTTTGTTTTTACAGCCCCCCCCAATGAAGCACGACCTTGTCAAGTCTGCCCATATCCAGCCACCTCTACTAGTTTTGTTTAGTTGCTTCCAATTTTCTGACTGGCCGCATTTGTGAGACTGTGATAACATGGTCTATAGGCAGCCTCCGCCAACCGTGGGCACAGTTTATTGATCAGGTTGATCAGGCCCAGCCACCTCTAGCAGTCTTGTTTAGTTGTTCCTAATCATCGTTCAGGCCTCTGTCGTGAGGTTACCAACGGGACCCGTGGAGGTACCCAGCTTAAATGAAATTGAAATTGTTACATCCGTGTAATACTGTTACTCACAGGACGTGAAGTTAAGGACACCATGGCGAAGGCCGGAGGTAGCTGTAGTCACCGTGTACCCAGCTTATGTACCAATTGCATGGCCATTTGGCCAAGAAGCAACCATTAGCCTTAGCCATCTGTGAGAAGAGTAAACACACATACAATCCAACACCAGCCCACAGCCCAATTGAATTGTAACATGTTTTTCCAGCCAACTCTGGGCTGCTCATCGTCTGCCAATTCCAATAATCATAATTTTGATTGTTATATGTTTTTCGGCTAACTCTGTGCTGCTCGCAGTCTACCAATTTCAACTCCCCCCATGCGATACCCACGAACACCTGGGAGCATTCTATGATACTGAGCGGATTAGACAGTTCGAAGGAAATTGAAAATTCGTACGCTCTGCCACGGGGCGTTCGAATGCCCCATACCTACTCCACTGATCAGCTGCTGGATGTTTGTCATCCCTACTAGCCCGGAGGTAGAAGAACCCCCAAGGAACCGATGAGGGGGTTGCAGAGGGAAGGGAGAGCTTCCATCTTCCTCTCCCGTTGACCGGCAGGTGTTGAGAAGGTCAAGGGGGATGAAGTTCCAATTGTTCAGAAACTGTTGGGCACGAGTCACCATGTAAGCTACACAGCTATTCATTTCCTTGGGCCAGCCACTGTGCTACACAAAGGTCAGCAGTTCTGGACAGCTGATCATGCCAGCTTCAAGGTGCACTAGGTTTGAATTAGGTCTGGCTGAATAGCCAGTCAGAAGAGTTGCCTAGAAGATGCTGCTTGTAGTGATTCTGGTGCTGGTGCTGGTGTAGTACCCTGGTGGGAAGTTTTTGTAATAATGGTAATTTTGGGGTTGGTTGGAAGACTCCCCTACCCCCCCCCCGGAATGTTGTTGAGAGGGCTTGTCTTGGGCCAACTATGACCTCTTTACGACAATGGCATGATGATGATTTGAAGATCATAATTCCTGCCATTCAAGTTTGAATCGTCTATTCGTCTTGCCATGGGTCGAAGTGACTAATCGAGGTGTTTCGATATTCGAAGTAAACCTTATTTTCTGCCTTCTTAATGTTAAATGGTCATCAGCACTTCCCGTAAATATGACAGCAAGAAACTTGCACAAGTAAATTCAAATTCAAATCAAATTCAAATCTGCGTCCAGCATTTGTTTGGAATATAGCAGTTTAGGGGGGATATATACCTAAAACCTTACTGATAAATACCGGTAGAGGTAGCAATCCAAATGTAATGTCCTGAATACCCTTCCTCTCACGGTTGGGCAATTGGGCAAGTCCTATTTGGCCTATTTGGCCTACCCCTGGACTGGAACATACATACAAGCATACGAAGGAGCCTTCGTCTTGCTGGCGTGGCTCCTCCTCCCCCGGTTGACAGGTAGGTATCGAGCTGTCGGTTTTAAGGGCGGTCTCTTTGCCAGTTGTACGATAGCAGGCGCTTTTTTCGTCCACACAGTCGCAGGACAAACGCAATTATAGGTCCGACTTGAAGATCCGCCATCCGCCATCGGCATTCCTAAATGGCTAGAACAGGCCAATTGCGGTGGTCCAGTGCCTAAACTCTTTCCACTCTCCACGCACAGAAGCAATACAACCAACTAAATCTTCGCTGAATTCGCAATCATGTTCTCACCACAACTAAGCTCGGGGTTTCCAGAAGCGCAAGCTCCTGTCCGACCACAATTGCGTCATCGGAGCCAGAATCAATCTATGGTATTAGCAGTGCGATATCCTGCCCCGGATTCCAGCGAGTTGCCAAATCGGTTTCATCCGAATTCGACGATGCCCGTGGCGGGGAGGATGCCTTGTTGGGGAGGAGGCCGCGCTGGCACAACTGTAACCATGCGTGCTTCATCGTCATCATCATCGGGATCGGGGAAGGAAAAGAAGAAGGCCGCGGGCTTGAGTTCCTGGTTCAAAAATACGGTGAACGCCAACAGCTCAGGCAAGCAGGCAGAGGACGAGGCCCTAGCTCTGGCCAAGCCACAACTGAGTGCCGAGGAAGTGGAGGACCAGAGGTACTGTTTTTACTTCTTCAAATCTTGCTTAGCTAATTCTTCTTTGTAGAGAGCTATTATCACGTCTATCTAATTCTGGGTCCAAGTCCTTTAATAGGTGTGGTCCTTGGTTATAGCTAAGCAGAGGTTGATACATAATTTGCTCTTTGAATCTTTACGGGCCAATCTGTTCAGAGAATTTTTCTTTACTGCCCTCAACAAAGCAGAGACCCCTCTGTTACATAGGTTAAACCAGATGAGGTCACACATACCCACCCCAAGCCAACTGGCCTTATATAAGGGCGACCAGCCTGTGTGTGTATATAGTACATCTGGCTGTGTTCATTTTAAAACTAGAGTGACAGCCAAAAGAACAGGGGACCAAGCAGAGGACGAGGCCCTAGCTCTGGCCAAGCTGAGTTAGCTGCAAGTGGCGGACTAAATGAACTTGCTTTTCTTCACAGTGCAACTTGTTCAGCATTCTTCCTTGTAATGATAACGCCTGGTTGGGCGTAGTATTAAGGGAACCTGTCGTACGCGGGCAGAGAACGGTCTACCACCTCGTCTGGACAAGCTACCATCGCGGTTGACAACGACCTGCAACGCTCAGGGTGACCGTAGGGGGAGTAGAACCCCCTAAACCTGCTTCGTTTAAGCGATTTGATGTACCTCTAGACCAATCGTATCACTGCAACGGGCTATTCTTCCTTGTACCTTCATCCATGGAAAGCGTGTGTGCAGGCAGGACAATTTAGAATACTTGTGAAGTGGTGTCGAGCACTATATTGCACACACACACATATATATATATATATATGCAATATCATACCATATGTTGTGCCATATCAGACAATGTACCAATATCTCGTACATTATATTGTATGATAGCGCACGATAGATTGCATGATCATCTTGGAACCAGGACCACATTGACAACCCCAAACATGTGAGGAAGGCGGTGTATGTATCAGGGTACTTCCAAGCACGCTTTTGCGCGCTGGCGCGCTGCCTTTTCAAGCCCCACTGCGCCTTTTGTGCAGTTTTTTGCAACCCCCTGTGGGCGCAGCAAGCAATTTCTGCGCTTTTTGCACTACAAAGCGCAGGTTTTTTGTTTTCAAGTGCGCTGAAGCACTGGCCAATTTGGTCAATGGAAGCACCCTGGTACATATACGCCCAATTGGTGTTCTATGAACTCTTGTTCACCCCTACTGTATGTGCGGGCATCAAATTTCATGTACGTGTAAAGGTTTCAGTGATGAGGGCAAGGGTTAGGATAGGGCTCCCATGAGCGAGGGTGGGATTTGCTTGGTTGGTGTGCTAATATCTCTTGTAGACTGGACACTACTGTATGCTTGGGCATCAAATTCCATGTACGCGTTGAGGTTGCAGTGATTTATGTATGCAAATTGGATGAGGTCAGAGGAAATAAACCATAGTTCAACGTACACTAACTTATTAAACAAAAGGGATGATATGAAATGCATAGCAAGACTACGTCTTCGAGCTCACGACTTAAATGTCGAATCAGAAAGGAGTACCTCTCGTTCTGGTAGAATTTGCAGGTGCTGTGATATGATGGTTGATGGTAGAAGAGTAGTCAAAAATGAAATGCATTTCATACTAGAATGTCCGTTTTACGCTGAGGATAGATTTTTTTGTTGTTGAGAAAATGAACATTGAACCTGAATAGGTGGATAAAAACTCCAGTATGAAGCTGGTCATGAATCCTGATTCCTTTGAAAGATGGAAATACTTCACACATGCCCTTGTTTGGTGTTCAAAGATCTGTTGTGGACCGGTCTCTACTGTATGTGTGGGCATTAGGGGCGTCCCAAAGTAATAAACTAAGCAACTCATCAACTAAGCAACTCATCAACTAAGCAACTCATCAACTAAGCAACTCATCTACTAAGCAACTCATCAACTAAGCAACTCATCAACTAAGCAACTCATCAACTAAGCAACTCATCAACTAAGCAACTCATCAACTAAGCAACTCATCAACTAAGCAACTATTATATGGCTTTGGGACGCTCCCATATCCTGGTTACTTATACCCTAGGGTCCAAGCTTTCAGGTCTGGATAGGGGAACCCTATATCTAGCTTGGGTGGTTGGGTGCTAGCGTGAATGTGAGTGGGCTGTTAACTAGGGGTACTGCTAGTTTTTAGGGTTTACAACTTTTAAATCTGGGAAAAATACAGGATGCGTTTTTTTTTCTTGACCACTGTCTTTTCATGTTAGGTGGGGCTAGCTTGTTCACTCGTGTCTTGCTCAGTTGTGCCTTACCACTTACTGGTTGGTGGTGCCATTTTTTGTGACTAGTCACAACGTGTGTGTGTGTGCAAGGGGGTGGGTGATGTAAAATCTGCAGGGCCAAACTCTTCACACTTATGGACTTTGGACCACAAAGGCCTTCCATAGTAATGCAGTTTGGAACTGAAGGGGTGGGTAAAATGAGTGTTACATAAATATAAACAAATAATCTCGGGGTACCAACTTTTGTGCCACATGGAAATGTCATAAAAGTCGGAGGGCCCCCCCGGCAAAAGGCTGGCATACATGTGCTACAAACTAGAGCACTACAAACCCTACAAAGTAGCCGTATATAAGTATCATAGGGAAATATAATTAATTTATCAAGATGTTGGGGGTGTGAGAGATAGCAATAGGTGTATTATTACTTTGGACACCCCTAGCATCAAATGATAGCAATAGGTGTATTATTACTTTGGACACCCCTAGCATCAAATGATAGCAATAGGTGTATTATTACTTGTGGACACCCCTAGCATCAAATGATAGCAATAGGTGTATTATTACTTTTGGACACCCCTAGCATCAAAAGATAGCAATAGGTGTATTATTACTTTTGGACACCCCTAGCATCAAATGATAGCAATAGGTGTATTATTACTTTTGGACACCCCTAGCATCAAATGATAGCAATAGGTGTATTATTACTTTTGGACACCTCTAGCATCAAATGATAGCAATAGGTGTATTATTACTTTTGGACACCCCTAGCATCAAATGATAGCAATAGGTGTATTATTACTTTTGGACACCCCTAGCATCAAATGATAGCAATAGGTGTATTATTACTTTGGACACCCCTAGCATCAAATGATAGCAATAGGTGTATTATTACTTTTGGACACCCCTAGCATCAAATGATAGCAATAGGTGTATTATTACTTTTGGACACCCCTAGCATCAAATGATAGCAATAGGTGTATTATTACTTGTGGGCACCCCTAGCATCAAATGATAGCAATAGGTGTATTATTACTTTTGGACACCCCTAGCATCAAATGATAGCAATAGGTGTATTATTACTTGTGGACACCCCTAGCATCAAATGATAGCAATAGGTGTATTATTACTTTTGGACACCCCTAGCATCAAATGATAGAAATAGGTGTATTATTACTTGTGGACACCCTTAGCATCAAATGATAGCAATGGGTGTATTATTACTTTTGGACACCTCTAGCATCAAATTCCATGTACGTGCACAGGTTGCAGTGATGAAGCCAAGGGTTAGGATAGGTGTGTGATGAAAAAGGGGCGAATTTCCTATTCGGTGGGTGGGTGTAAGTAAGTAAATGCAAATCATAAATACAAATCGTAATTACAAATCATAAATACAGATCACAAGTAGAAATCATAAATACAGATCACAACTTAAAATCGTAAATACAGGTCACAAGTAAAAATCATAAATACACATTAGAATACAAATCATTAAAAATCAGGAATCATAAATTCAAATCACCAATCTCTGCCGATCTTGCCTCCAGATATGCCTCGTGGTGGACCTTCCCCTTGGAGCCCTACTCAGATCGGAAAACATGTGTGGCTGAGGTTATTCCAGGTACTGCATTTGTGTAATGTGTGTATATATATGTAGGTTAAAAACAAATCAAATGAAATTGCAAATCTCACTTTCAAAATAAATACAATTTTTTATTTTTCTTTAAGCATCCACATCTGAAGTTAGATTTTAATTTGGGACTGGGGGCTCAATTCTAAAGTTCGGAAGTGATTGGGACAATAGGAGGTGAATTTCCGAGGTGTACTACTACTCCAGTAAATTCTGAGGCCAAGGCAAAAGCACAGCCTCCGACCTTGTGGTAGGGGTTTGATAAACTTTCATCACCTGTAAACTTCTTTTGTGGTAGCTCGTGCCATCCCGTACCGTGATCTCGTTGATGTCAATTCAAGCTTTTTGTAAATCTCATGTACCGCCATCGGCTTCCCAAGCTGGCCTGCTCGCGGCCAGATGGGAATGCAAACATAAATAAGCTGCGCACCTAGCTGACGCATTTGCGGACAATATGATCTACTCAGAATTCAATTCGGAGCAGTCGGGGTCATCTACGGCCTTGAACAACAATAGCGATTTTACTTGAGGGCGTTCTAGGACTCAGGCGCTTATGGAGACGTATATAGTGTTATGGGATTTTAGCCCGTTTCAGTGATACGATTGGTCTAGTGGTACACCAAATCGCTTTAACGACGAAGGGTTGGGGGTTTGATTCCCCCTACGGTCACCCTTAGCGTCGCAGGTCGTTGTCAACCGCGATGGTAGCTTGTCCAGTCGAGGCGGTAGACCGTTCACTGCCCGCGTACAACGGGTTCCCTCAACACCACGCCCCACCAGGCGTTATCATTACTTTTTTTTTATCGGATTATAGTATTATGGAATTATTGTGTTATGGAATCATATATAAACACCACCCTCTTCTTCCGTTATCGAAAACATGTGTTGCATATAATGATGTTGTAGAAGTTTTTCCATGTACTAGATTTTTTAAATATGCATTATATATGCAGTATATGCTGTTACAGAGTTTATTCGATATATATATCTATATATATAGAGAGAGATACTATATCTAGATATAGTATCACCCCTTAACCAGAAACACCTTAAACCAGAAACCCCTTAACCAGGAACACCTTTAAAATAAAGGCTATGGTACCAAGACAAGACCTAACAACACGGCTAGGTAGGCAAGTTTAGAAAGGCTGATGCGGTTAGTCATCTCAAACCGGAGATAAAATATATCTAGATAAATAGAGACACAGGGGGGGGCAGAAAGACAGATTTTGGACCGCACCTTCGATATGGTGTCCGATGCAGATGGGAGTTGGTATTGTGGACGTTTCAAACAAAAAGAGGGGGAAAATAAAGTTGGCTAACAGTTTTTTTACCCCCCCCCCCCCCCCCCCCCCCCCCCCCCCCCCCCCCCTCCTAAAACCCAATTACCTCACCCTACCCCCCCTGAAATGGGGTCATTCGAAAGATCTTTTAAAGCCCATTTCAGTTATGCTCTTATACCTTTCATGGGGGTACCCTAACGTGATTTATCGCGAAGTTAAGATTTGGGCTGCTTTGGTTGAAAAAAACTTTGGACCCCTCTAACTTTTGTACAACTTTATTTTTGGCTCAAAAAAAAACATTTTTTTATATAGTTTGAGGATGGGCTCTGTCCAAAGCGAAGGTGCGGTACGGCAGCTCTTTTCTTGCCCCCCCCTCGTATAGACATATATATATATATATTGAGGTATAAAGACACACACAGGCACACACACAAACACACACACACACACACATTCACACACACACACACACACACACACTCACACGCACACACACGCACACACACACACACACACACACACACACACACACGAACACACACACACACACACACATTCACACACACACACACACACTCACACTCACACACACGCACACACACACACACTCACACACTCACACACACACACAACACCACACACTCACGTACACACACACACACACACACACACACACACACACACACACGCACACACACACACACACACACACACACACACACACACACACACACACACACACATACGCACACACAAAAACACACTCCAACTCCACCACAAACTCTCTCTCACACACACACACACACACACACACAAACACACACACATACACAAAAATAGACACACACACCACCACAAACTCTCACAGACACACACCACACCACACACACACACACACACACACACACACACACACACACACACACACACACACTCACACACACACTCACACTCACTCACACACACACTCACATGCACAACCGCAGGTGAAATGTGGACGTTTGAGCAGTTACTAGGAATTGTGAGGGTAAGCCAACAATTAATTGGGGAATGTTAGTGAATTATTCTATGTTACAGCCTAATTATTTAGGGCGGGGCCCCCCTTCTGGGGGGCAGGAGCCCCCAAGGTTACCCATTTGTCCGTCCGACCAAAAAATTGAAGCCTGATACGTCAGCCAACTGTCTCAGAACTAACTGGCTTTGGTCAGCTCAAGTCTGTTACCACCTGTCGTTCCGTTGCCAACAAACCCCACCAATTTTCTGAGTCGCGTGCATATGACTTGTCTATCAGATTTAAGTCTGCACAGTGAATGGTGTTACAATGTGGTTGTTTGTGCCGCTTCTGGGAGTAGTGAGGGTAAGACAACATTGAATTCATGATTCTTCACCCCCTTACCAAAATCAGATTTCTGTCGGTTCCGTGAACAGTTTAACATTGTGGACGTTAGAGCAGCTGCTGGGAGTAGTGAGGGTAAGACAACATTGAATTTTGTGATTCTTCACCCCCTTACCAAATCAGATTTCTGACTGTGCAATGAACTGTGTAACATTGTGGACGTTGGAGCAGCTGCTGGGAGTAGTGAGGGTAAGACAACATTGAATTCGTGGTTCTCCACCCCCTTACCAAATCAGATTTCTGACTGTGCAATGAACTGTGTAACATTGTGGACGTTGGAGCAGCTGCTGGGAGTAGTGAGGGTAAGACAACATTGAATTCGTGGTTCTCCACCCCCTTACCGATATCAGATTTCTGTCGGTTCCGTGAACAGTTTAACATTGTGGACGTTAGAGCAGCTGCTGGAAGTAGTGAGGGTAAGACAACATTGAATTCGTGGTTCTCCACCCCCTTACCGAAATCAGATTTCTGTCTTTTTAATGAACGGTGTTACATTGTGGACGTTGGAGCAGCTGCTGGGAGTAGTGAGGGTAAGACAACATTGAATTCGGGACTCTTCACCCCCTTACCATAATCAGATTTCTGACTGTACAATGAACGGTGTAACACTGTGGACGTTGGAGCAGCTGCTGGGAGTAGTGAGGGTAGGACAACATTGAATTCAGGACTCTTCACCCCCTTACCATAATCAGATTTCTGACTGTACAATGAACTGTGTAACATTGTGGACGTTGGAGCAGCTGCTGGGAGTAGTGAGCGTAAGACAACATTGAATTCGTGGTTCTCCACCCCCTCACCAAAATCAGATTTCTGTCGGTTCCGTGAACAGTTTAACATTGTGGACGTTAGAGCAGCTGCTGGGAGTAGTGAGGGTAAGGCAACATTGAATTCGTGGTTCTCCACCCCCTTACCAAATCAGATTTCTGTCTTTTTAATGAACGGTGTTACATTGTGGACGTTGGAGCAGCTGCTGGGAGTAGTGAGGGTAAGACAACATTGAATTCGTGACTCTTCACCCCCTTACCATAATCAGATTTCTGACTGTACAATGAACGGTGTAACACTGTGGACGTTGGAGCAGCTGCTGGGAGTAGTGAGGGTAGGACAACATTGAATTCAGGACTCTTCACCCGCTTACCATAATCAGATTTCTGACTGTACAATGAACTGTGTAACATTGTGGACGTTGGAGCAGCTGCTGGGAGTAGTGAGGGTAAGACAACATTGAATTCTGTGGTTCTTCACCCCCTTACCAAATCAGATTTCTGACTGTACAATAAACTGTGTAACATTGTGGACGTTGGAGCAGCTGCTGGGAGTAGTGAGGGTAAGACAACATTGAATTCGTGGTTCTCCACCCCCTTACCAAATCAGATTTCTGACTGTGCAATGAACTGTGTAACATTGTGGACGTTGGAGCAGCTGCTGGGAGTAGTGAGGGTAAGACAACATTGAATTCGTGGTTCTCCACCCCCTTACCGAAATCAGATTTCTGTCGGTTCTGTGAACAGTTTAACATTGTGGACGTTAGAGCAGCTGCTGGGAGTAGTGAGGGTAAGAGAACATTGAATTCGTGGTTCTCCACCCCCTTACCAAATCAGATTTCTGTCTTTTTTATGAACGGTGTTACATTGTGGACGTTGGAGCAGCTGCTGGGAGTAGTGAGGGTAAGACAACATTGAATTCAGGACTCTTCACCCCCTTACCATAATCAGATTTCTGACTGTACAATGAACTGTGTAACATTGTGGACGTTGGAGCAGCTGCTGGGAGTAGTGAGGGTAAGACAACATTGAATTCGTGGTTCTCCACCCCCTTACCAAAATCAGATTTCTGTCGGTTCCGTGAACAGTTTAACATTGTGGACGTTAGAGCAGCTGCTGGGAGTAGTGAGGGTAAGACAACATTGAATTCGTGGTTCTCCACCCCCTTACCAAATCAGATTTCTGTCTTTTTAATGAACGGTGTTACATTGTGGACGTTGGAGCAGCTGCTGGGAGTAGTGAGGGTAAGACAACATTGAATTCGTGACTCTTCACCCCCTTACCATAATCGATTTCTGACTGTACAATAAACGGTGTAACACTGTGGACGTTGGAGCAGCTGCTGGGAGTAGTGAGGGTAGGACAACATTGAATTCAGGACTCTTCACCCCCTTACCATAATCAGATTTCTGACTGTACAATGAACTGTGTAACATTGTGGACGTTGGAGCAGCTGCTGGGAGTAGTGAGGGTAAGACAACATTGAATTTTGTGATTCTTCACCCCCTTACCAAATCAGATTTCTGACTGTACAATAAACTGTGTAACATTGTGGACGTTTGAGCAGCTGCTGGGAGTAGTGAGGGTAAGACAACATTGAATTCGTGACTCTTCACCCCCTTACCATAATCAGATTTCTGACTGTACAATGAACGGTGTAACACTGTGGACGTTGGAGCAGCTGCTGGGAGTAGTGAGGGTAGGACAACATTGAATTCAGGACTCTTCACCCCCTTACCATAATCAGATTTCTGACTGTACAATGAACTGTGTAACATTGTGGACGTTGGAGCAGCTGCTGGGAGTAGTGAGGGTAAGACAACATTGAATTCGTGGTTCTCCACCCCCTTACCAAAATCAGATTTCTGTCGGTTCCGTGAACAGTTTAACATTGTGGACGTTAGAGCAGCTGCTGGGAGTAGTGAGGGTAAGACAACATTGAATTCGTGGTTATCCACCCCCTTACCAAATCAGATTTCTGTCTTTTTAATGAACGGTGTTACATTGTGGACGTTGGAGCAGCTGCTGGGAGTAGTGAGGGTAAGACAACATTGAATTCGTGACTCTTCACCCCCTTACCATAATCAGATTTCTGACTGTAAAATGAACGGTGTAACACTGTGGACGTTGGAGCAGCTGCTGGGAGTAGTGAGGGTAGGACAACATTGAATTCAGGACTCTTCACCCCCTTACCATAATCAGATTTCTGACTGTACAATGAACTGTGTAACATTGTGGACGTTGGAGCAGCTGCTGGGAGTAATGAGGGTAAGACAACATTGAATTCTGTGGTTCTTCACCCTCTTACCAAATCAGATTTCTGACTGTACAATAAACTGTGTAACATTGTGGACGTTGGAGCAGCTGCTGGGAGTAGTGAGGGTAAGACAACATTGAATTCGTGGTTCTCCACCCCCTGTCGAAATCAGATTTCTGACTGTGCAATGAACTGTGTAACATTGAGGACGTTGGAGCAGCTGCTGGGAGTAGTGAGGGTAAGACAACATTGAATTCGTGGTTCTCCACCCCCTTACCGAAATCAGATTTCTGTCGGTTCTGTGAACAGTTTAACATTGTGGACGTTAGAGCAGCTGCTGGGAGTAGTGAGGGTAAGACAACATTGAATTCGTGGTTCTCCACCCCCTTACCAAATCAGATTTCTGTCTTTTATGAACGGTGTTACATTGTGGACGTTGGAGCAGCTGCTGGGAGTAGTGAGGGTAAGACAACATTGAATTCAGGACTCTTCACCCCCTTACCATAATCAGATTTCTGACTGTACAATGAACTGTGTAACATTGTGGACGTTGGAGCAGCTGCTGGGAGTAGTGAGGGTAAGACAACATTGAATTCGTGGTTCTCCACCCCCTTACCAAAATCAGATTTCTGTCGGTTCCGTGAACAGTTTAACATTGTGGACGTTAGAGCAGCTGCTGGGAGTAGTGAGGGTAAGACAACATTGAATTTTGTGGTTCTCCACCCCCTTACCAAATCAGATTTCTGTCTTTTTAATGAACGGTGTTACATTGTGGACGTTGGAGCAGCTGCTGGGAGTAGTGAGGGTAAGACAACATTGAATTCGTGACTCTTCACCCCCTTACCATAATCAGATTTCTGACTGTACAATGAACGGTGTAACACTGTGGACGTTGGAGCAGCTGCTGGGAGTAGTGAGGGTAGGACAACATTGAATTCAGGACTCTTCACCCCCTTACCATAATCAGATTTCTGACTGTACAATGAACTGTGTAACATTGCGGACGTTGGAGCAGCTGCTGGGAGTAGTGAGGGTAAAACAACATTGAATTTTGTGATTCTTCACCCCCTTACCAAATCAGATTTCTGACTGTACAATAAACTGTGTAACATTGTGGACGTTGGAGCAGCTGCTGGGAGTAGTGAGGGTAAGACAACATTGAATTCGTGGTTCTCCACCCCCTTACCGATATCAGATTTCTGTCGGTTCCGTGAACAGTTTAACATTGTGGACGTTAGAGCAGCTGCTGGGAGTAGTGAGGGTAAGACAACATTGAATTCGTGGTTCTCCACCCCCTTACCAAATCAGATTTCTGTCTTTTTAATGAATGGTGTTACATTGTGGACGTTGGAGCAGCTGCTGGGAGTAGTGAGGGTAAGACAACATTGAATTCGTGACTCTTCACCCCCTTACCATAATCAGATTTCTGACTGTACAATGAACGGTGTAACACTGTGGACGTTGGAGCAGCTGCTGGGAGTAGTGAGGGTAGGACAACATTGAATTCAGGACTCTTCACCCCCTTACCATAATCAGATTTCTGACTGTACAATGAACTGTGTAACATTGTGGACGTTGGAGCAGCTGCTGGGAGTAGTGAGGGTAAGACAACATTGAATTTTGTGGTTCTTCACCCCCTTACCAAATCAGATTTCTGACTGTACAATAAACTGTGTAACATTGTGGACGTTTGAGCAGCTGCTGGGAGTAGTGAGGGTAAGACAACATTGAATTCGTGGTTCTCCACCCCCTTCCCAAAATCAGATTTCTGACTGTACATTGAACGGTGTTTCAAAACTTATTTAAAAGGTAATGATAACGCCTGGTGGGGCGTGGTGTTAAGGGAACCTGTCGTACGCGGGCAGAGAACGGTCTACCACCTCGCCTGGACAAGCTACCATCGCGGTTGACAACGATCTTCAACGCTAAGGGTGGCCGTAGGGGGAATCAAACCTCCGACCCATCGGCATTAAAGTGATATGGTGTTCCACTAGACCAATCGTAACACTGAAACAGGTTAAAACTAATTTAGTTAAGTCTGGCTACACTGTTCATCTGACTGTTTGTCTGACTGACGGTTTGACTGTTTGTCTGACAGTCTGTCTGTCTGACTGTCTGACAGTTTGTCTGACTGTCAGTTTTACTGTCTGTCTGACTGTCTGGCAGATTGTCTGACTGTCGGTTTTACTGTCTATCTGACTGACTGACAGTTTGTCTGACTGTCGGTTCGACTGTCTGTCTGACTGTCAGACTGTTTGTCTGACTGTCTGTCTGACTGTCTGACATTTTGTCTGACAGTTTGTCTTACTGCTGGTTCGACTGTTTGTCTGACTGTCTGACAGTTCTTCTGACTGTTGGTTCGACTGTCTGTCTGACTGTCGGTTTGACTGACTGTCTGACAGTTTGTCTGACTGACGGTTAGACTGTTTGTCTGACTGTCTGACAGTTTGTCTGACTGTTGGTTCGACTGTCTGTTTGATTGTCGGTTTGACTGACTGTCTGACAGCTTGTCTGACTGACGGTTAGACTGTTTGTCTGACTGGCTGACAGTTTGTCTGACTGTTGGTTCGACTGTCTGTTTGACTGTCGGTTTGACTGACTGTCTGACAGTTTGTCTGACTGACGGTTAGACTGTTTGTCTGACAGTTTGTCTGACTGTTGGTTCGACTGTTTGTCTGACTGTCGGTTTGACTGACCGTCTGACACTTTGTCTGACTGTCGGCTGGACTTTCTGTCTGTCTGACTGTCTGTCTGACTGTCTGTCAGACTGTCTGACTCTCTGTCTGACTGCCAGCTCAACTGTCTGTCTGACTGTCTGTTAGACTGTCTGTCTGACTGGCAGTCCGACTGTTGGTCTGTCGGACTGTTTTCTTTTCTTTTTTGACTGTCGTTCCTACTTTCTCTCTGTCAGTTTTATTTACTGGCGGGTGCGCGTCCACCCATTCATTCCTCCCTCCCTCCCTCCCTCCCTTCCCCCCCCCCCCCCCCCCCCCCTCCATATCCCCAGTCATCCATCCATCCAGTCATCCATCCATCCATCCATCCATCTGTCTGTCTGTCTGTCTGTCTGTCTGTCTGTCTGTCTGTCTGTCTGTCTGTCTGTATTATTTACTAGCAGGTCATAACAGTGATGAACCTTAAGAGAGTCAGGCTGTGGATGCATAGTGGTGAATGTTGTTATGAAACTTATTTGACTTTGGGCTACACTGTCAGTCTGTCTGTCTGGCTGGCTGGCTGACTGACTGGCTGATTGTCTGTCTGAATTATTATATGACAGGTCCGCGTGAATCAGATAATGACAGAGGTGAAACTGAAGAGAGGCGGGCTGTGGGTGCACAGTGGTGAACGGTGTCTCAAAACTCACTTGAAGTTTGCTTACACTGACTATCTGACCATCTTTCTGTCTTTCTGTCCTGTCTGGCTGGCTGATTGTCTGTCTGTCTGCATTATTATCTGACAGGTCTGCGTTAATCAGAGAATGAGAGTTGTGGAACTGAAGGGTGGCGGGCTGTGAGTGCATGGTGGTGAACGGTGTTACGAAACTAACATGAAGTTTGGCTACCCTGTCAGTCTGTCTGACTGTCTTACTGTCTGCCTTTCTGCCTTCCTGTTTCATCATCTGGCTGATTGTTTGTCTGTATTATTTACTTGCAGGGGGCTTATTCATAGGAGGCAGCAGCCTATGGGGTGGGGGCTGGGTGGAAGCTGGGATGGGGTGGGGCAGGGGGATGGGGTGGTGTGTGTGTGTGTGTGTGTGTGTTGGGGGGGGGGGGGGGGGGGGGGAGTAGCAGCCTATGTGGGTGGTGGTTGGGTGGGTTGCAGCAGCCTATGGGATGAGGGCATGGGTGGAAGCTGGGATGGGTGATCTTCTAACAAGGAGACTCTTTTATGGTGACTACTGCTAGTTCCGGCTTACGCAGTGGTGTCCTTAACTTCAAGTCCTGAGAGTGGCACATTACTCGGATGTAACAATTTCAATTTCAATTTACTGACAGGTCCGCGTGAATCAGAGAATGACAGTGGTGAAACTGAAGGGAGGCGGGTTGTGGGTGCATAGTGGTGAACGGTGTTACGAAACTAACTTGAATTTTGGCTACACTGTCAGTCTGTCTGTCTGTCTGTCTGTCTGTCTGTCTGTCTATCTGTCTGTCTGTCTGTCTGCCTGCCTGCCTGCCTGCCTATCTGCCCGCCTGTCTGGCTGATTCTCTGTCTATATTATTTACTGACAGGTCCGTGTGAACCAGAGAATGACAGTGGTGAAACTGAAAGGAGGCGGACTGTGGGTGCATAGTGCCGTGGCGCCAACTAGCGAGTGCATGGAGGCACTACAGGCATTGGTGGAAGATCATGGAGCTGTCAAATATATTATCAATCCGACGTATGCTGTTGAGCACAAGGTATAGTTTTAGAAAAAATTTGAATCATCATCATCATCACCATCATCATCATCATCACCATCATCATCATCATCACATCATCATCATCATCATCATCATCATCATCATCATCATCATCATAATAATAATAATATTAATAATATTAATAATAATAATAATAATAATAATAATTATCAGGATAATAATAATAATAATAATAATAATAATAATAATAATAATAATAATAATAGTAACAATCATCATCATCATCGTCATAATAATACTTGTAGTAATTATAAATTTTCCTTGCTTGCTTGTATGCTTGCTTGCTTGCTTTATCACTCGTCAATCAAGTTATGCTGATGATTGAACGCATGGCAGAACCTTGCCTTGCCTTGCTGGCTTCCATTGCAAGCCTAACATGTAACCCTAACAATATTTCTTGTTTGCTTGTCGACTTACTTATGTGCCCTGGCAGCCAAGTTCCCGCATGGCAGAACCTTGCCTTGCCTTGCTGGCATCCATTACAAGCCTCAAATATAACCCGAACAGTATTTCTTGTTTGCTTGTAGACTTACTTATGTGCCCTGGCAGCCAAGTTCCTGCACGGCAGAACATTGCATTGACTTGCTTTGCATGCTTGCATGCATCATAGCCCTAAAATATTATCCCAACAATATTGCGTTGCGTTCATGCGTTAATTGCTTGCTTGCTTGCTTGTTGACTTACGCAGGCGCCCTCGCAGCCACGTTCCCGCACGGCAGAACCTTGCATTGACTTGCTTTGAATGCTTGCAGACATCATAGCCCTAAAATATTAAACCAAACAGTATTGCTTGCTTGCTTGCAGACTTATGTAGGCGCCCTGGCAGCCAAGTTCCCGGAGGCTCAGTTGTGGGTGGTACCTGGGCAATGGAGCTACCCTATCAACTTCCCGATCAGGTTTGCTCCTATTTATACCTCTTCGAACCTCTTTTTGTACCTCTTTGTGGGCTCTTTGAACCTCTTATTAAACCTCTTTGCGGCCTCTTTGTACCTCGATGTGCACCTCTTTGCGGCCTCTGCGAACCTCTTTTTGCACCTCTTTGCGGCCTCTTTGTACCTCTTTGCGGCTTCCTTGTGCCTCTATTTGCACTTCTTTGCGGCCTCTTTATACCTCTTTTTGCACCTCTTTGTCGCCTCTTTGAACCTCTTTGCGGCTTCCTTGTGCCTCTATTTGCACTTCTTTGCGGCCTCTTTATACCTCTTTTTGCACCTCTTTGCGGCCTCTTTGTACATCTTTGCGGCCTCTTTGCGGCCTCTGTGTACCTCTTTTTGCACCTCTTTGCGGCCTCTTTGTACCTCTTTGCGGCTTCCTTGTGCCTCTATATGCACCTCTTTGCTGCCTCTTTATACCTCTGTTTGCACCTCTTTGCGGCCTCTTTGTACCTCTTTGCGGCATCTTTGTACCTCTTTTTGCGCCCCTTTGCGGCTTCTTTGTACCTCTTTTTCTGCCTCTTTGCGGCCTCTTTGTACCTCTTTGACTACACTATCAGTCTGTCAGTCAGTCAGTCTGTCTGTCTGTCTGTCTGTCTGTCTCCCTGGCTGTGTCTGTGAGTGGTGCTGGGGCAATGAAGCTACCCAGTCAAAGTCCCTATCGTGTGGGTACCCCTATTTTGTTGGTCTATCCCCCTCTGTTCACTTGCCTGTCTGTCTGCCTGTCTATCTGTCTGTCTGTTTGTCGCTGTGGGTGGTACTGGGGCAATGGTGCCACCACTTTCAACTTGCATATCCTGTAGGTACCTATATTTTCTGTAATGATTGCCGTGCGGGGGTATGAGTCCAAGGCTAAATACATTAGCTCACTGATACTTTAAATTCGATCAAACCCAACGCAAACCAATGCAAACCAATGCAAACCAATGCCCCCCCCCCCCCCCCCCCCCCCCCCCCCTCTCCATCTATACTATGTGAACTCAGCTGGCAACTGGGTCAGCCGCTACGAAAGATTTATACACTCTCCGACGGTGACCCTCCACCTTGGGGGGATGAGATAGAGCAAGCCACGCTCGGACCTTTGCAGCTGCAAGTTGGTGAGTTTTTTTATTATTATGTGGTTTCTTTTCAATTATGTGGCTTCTTTTCAATTATGTGGTTTCTGGTCGGTTCTTATTCGTTGTGTACCCACACTGAAACGGCCTTGGGGGGACGAGATAGAGCAAGCCACGCTCAGACCTTTGCAGCTGCAAGTTGCTGAGTTCTTTTTTGTTAGTTTTAATTGTGTGTTTCTGGTATGTTCTTATTCGTTGTGTACCCTCACCGACTCCATGTCTAGGCCATAGGGGATGATATAAAGCACGCCACGCTAGGACCTTTGCAGCTGCAAGTTGGTCAGTTCTTTTTCTTTTTCTTTTCAATTATGTGGTTTTTGGTCTTGGCCACAGGGGTATGGTATAGCACATTCCACGTTAGGCCTTTGCAGTTGCAAGTTAGTGAGTTAGGATGAGTTTGTTTTTGTTTGCTTGTTGTACGTCACTCAACTGTTCTGTGACATGCTGTAGCTGCAAGTTGGTGAGTGTAGTTTCTTTTAAATTATGTGGCTTCTTTTCAATTATGTGTGGTTTCTGGTCGGTTCTTATCCGTTGTCAACCCTCACCGAACCGGCCATGGGGGCATGATATAGAGCAAGCCACGCTTTGCAGCTGCAAGATGGTGAGCTGGGGATGAGTCTGTTTTTGTTTGCTCGTTGTGCGTCACTCAACTGTACTGTGCCATGCTGCAAGTTGATGAGTTCGGGTTCTTCTATACTACTTGTCAATTATGTGTTTCTGGTAGGTTCTTCTTGTGTTGTGTACCCTCACCAAAACCGCCTTGGGGGGATGAGATAGAGTGCAAGCCACGGTAGGGCAGCTGCAGCTGTAAGTTGGTGAGTTCTCTTTCTTTTTTTCAAATAATGTGCTTTCTAGTAGTCGGTTCTTATTTGTTGTGTACCCTCACCAAAACCGCTACGGGGGCAAGATATAGAGCAAGCCACGCTAGGACCGCTGGAGCTGCAAGTTGGTCAGTTACGTTTCTTTTTCTTTTCAATTACGTGGTTTCTGGTCGGTTCTTCTGTTGTTTTGTACCCTAACCAAAACAGCCACGGAGGCAAGATATAGAGCAAGCCACGCTAGGGCTGCTGCAGCTGCAAGTTGGCAAGTTTTTTTAATTTTTGTATTATGTGCCTCCTAGTAGTCGTTTCTTATTTGTTGTGTAGCCTCACCAAAAAGGCCATGGGGGATGAGATAGAGAGCAAGCCACGCTAGGACCTTTACAGCCGCAAGTTGGTGAGTTGGGATTAGTTTGTTTTTGTTTGCTTGTTGTACGTCACTCAACTGTGCTGTGACATGCTGCAGCTGCAAGTTGGTGAGTTTGGTTTCCTCCACCTTGGGGGGATGAGATTGAGCAAGCCACGCTCGGACCTTTGCAGCTGCAAGTTGGTGAGTTCTTTTTTGTTAGTTTTAATTGTTTGTTTCTGGTATGTCCATCTTCGTTGTGTACCCTCACCGACTCCATGTCTAGGCCATAGGGGATGATATAGAAAAAGCGACGCTAGGACCTTTGCAGCTGCAAGTTGGTCAGTTCCTTTTCTTTTTCTTTTCAATTATGTGGCTTTTGGTCTTGGCCACAGGGGTATGGTATAGCACATTCCACGTTAGGCTTTTGCAGTTGCAAGTTAGTGAGTTAGGATGAGTTTGTTTTTGTTTGCTTGTTGTACGTCACTCAACTGTTCTGTGACATGCTGTAGCTGCAAGTTGGTGAGTGCAGTTTCTTTTAAATTATGTGGCTTCTTTTCAATTATGTGTGGTTTCTGGTCGGTTCTTATCCGTTGTCAACCCTCACCGAACCGGCCATGGGGGCATGATATAGAGCAAGCCACGCTTTGCAGCTGCAAGTTGGTGAGTGTGGTTTCTTTTCAATGATGTGGTTTCTGGTCGGATCTTATCCGTGGTCAACCTCACAGAAAGGGCCATGGGCATGATATAGAGCAAGCCACGCTTTGCAGCTGCAAGTTGGTGATCAATGATGTGGTTTCTGGTCGGATCTTATCCGTTGTCAACCTCACAGAAAGGGCCATGGGGGCATGATATAGAGCAAGCCACGCTTTGCAGCTGCAAGTTGGTGAGTGTGGTTTCTTTTCAATGATGTGGTTTCTGGTCGGATCTTATCCGTTGTCAACCCTCACAGAAAGGGCCATGGGGGCATGATATAGAGCAAGCCACGCTTTGCAGCTGCAAGTTGGTGAGTGTGGTTTCTTTTCAATGATGTGGTTTCTGGTCGGATCTTATCCGTTGTCAACCCTCACAGAAAGGGCCATGGGGGCATGATATAGAGCAAGCCACGCTTTGCAGCTGCAAGTTGGTGAGTGTGGTTTCTTTTCATGATGTGGTTTCTGGTCGGATCTTATCCGTTGTCAACCCTCACAGAAAGGGCCATGGGGGCATGATATAGAGCAAGCCACGCTTTGCAGCTGCAAGTTGGTGAGTGTGGTTTCTTTTCAATGATGTGGTTTCTGGTCGGATCTTATCCGTTGTCAACCCTCACAGAAAGGGCCATGGGGGCATGATATAGAGCAAGCCACGCTTTGCAGCTGCAAGTTGGTGAGTGTGGTTTCTTTTCAATGATGTGGTTTCTGGTCGGATCTTATCCGTTGTCAACCTCACAGAAAGGGCCATGGGGCATGATATAGAGCAAGCCACGCTTTGCAGCTGCAAGTTGGTGAGTGTGGTTTCTTTTCAATGATGTGGTTTCTGGTCGGATCTTATCCGTTGTCAACCCTCACAGAAAGGGCCATGGGGGCATGATATAGAGCAAGCCACGCTTTGCAGCTGCAAGTTGGTGAGTGTGGTTTCTTTTCAATGATGTGGTTTCTGGTCGGATCTTATCGTTGTCAACCCTCACAGAAAGGGCCATGGGGGCATGATATAGAGCAAGCCACGCTTTGCAGCTGCAAGTTGGTGAGTGTGGTTTCTTTTCAATGATGTGGTTTCTGGTCGGTTCTTATCCGTTGTCAACCCTCACAGAAAGGGCCATGGGGCATGATATAGAGCAAAGCCACGCTTTGCAGCTGCAAGTTGGTGAGTGTGGTTTCTTTTCAATGATGTGGTTTCTGGTCGGATCTTATCCGTTGTCAACCCTCACAGAAAGGGCCATGGGGGCATGATATAGAGCAAGCCACGCTTTGCAGCTGCAAGTTGGTGAGTGTGGTTTCTTTTCAATGATGTGGTTTCTGGTCGGATCTTATCCGTTGTCAACCCTCACAGAAAGGGCCATGGGGGCATGATATAGAGCAAGCCACGCTTTGCAGCTGCAAGTTGGTGAGTGTGGTTTCTTTTCAATGATGTGGTTTCTGGTCGGATCTTATCCGTTGTCAACCCTCACAGAAAGGGCCATGGGGGCATGATATAGAGCAAGCCACGCTTTGCAGCTGCAAGTTGGTGAGTGTGGTTTCTTTTCAATGATGTGGTTTCTGGTCGGATCTTATCCGTTGTCAACCCTCACAGAAAGGGCCATGGGGGCATGATATAGAGCAAGCCACGCTTTGCAGCTGCAAATGTGTGGTGTAGAGCAAGCCACGTGCGTGTGGTTTCTTTTCAATGATGTGTTTCTGGTCGGTTCTTATCCGTTGTCAACCCTCACAGAAAGGGCCATGGGGCATGATATAGAGCAAGCCACGCTTTGCAGCTGCAAGTTGGTGAGTGTGGTTTCTTTCAATGATGTGGTTTCTGGTCGGATCTTATCCGTTGTCAACCCTCACAGAAAGGGCCATGGGGGCATGATATAGAGCAAGCCACGCTTTGCAGCTGCAAGTTGTGAGTGTGGTTTCTTTTCAATGATGTGGTTTCTGGTCGGATCTTATCCGTTGTCACCTCACAGAAAAGGGCCATGGGGCATGATATAGGAGCAAGCCACGCTTTGCAGCTGCAAGTTTGAGTGTGGTTTCTTTTCAATGATGTGGTTTCTGGTCGGATCTTATCCGTTGTCAACCCTCACAGAAAGGGCCATGGGGGCATGATATAGAGCAAGCCACGCTTTGCAGCTGCAAGTTGGTGAGTGTGGTTTCTTTTCAATGATGTGGTTTCTGGTCGGATCTTATCCGTTGTCAACCCTCACCGAAACGGCCATGGGGGCATGATATAGAGCAAGCCACGCTTTGCAGCTGCAAGTTGGTGAGTGTGGTTTCTTTTCAATGATGTGGTTTCTGGTCGGTTCTTATCCGTTGTCAACCCTCACCGAACCGGCCATGGGGGCATGATATAGAGCAAGCCACGCTTTGCAGCTGCAAGATGGTGAGCTGGGGATGAGTCTGTTTTTGTTTGCTTTTTGTGCGTCACTCAACTGTACTGTGCCATGCTGCAAGTTGATGAGTTCGGGTTCTTCTATACTACTTGTCAATTATGTGTTTCTGGTAGGTTCTTCTTGTGTTGTGTACCCTCACCAAAACCGCCTTGGGGGGATGAGATAGAGTGCAAGCCACGGTAGGGCAGCTGCAGCTGTAAGTTGGTGAGTTCTCTTTCTTTTTTTCAAATAATGTGCTTTCTAGTAGTCGGTTCTTATTTGTTGTGTACCCTCACCAAAACCGCTACGGGGGCAAGATATAGAGCAAGCCACGCTAGGACCGCTGGAGCTGCAAGTTGGTCAGTTACGTTTTTTTTTCTTTTCAATTACGTGGTTTCTGGTCGGTTCTTCTGTTGTTTTGTACCCTAACCGAAACAGCCACGGAGGCAAGATATAGAGCAAGCCACGCTAGGGCTGCTGCAGCTGCAAGTTGGCAAGTTTTTTTAATTTTTGTATTATGTGCCTCCTAGTAGTAGTTTCTTATTTGTTGTGTAGCCTCACCAAAAAGGCCATGGGGGGATGAGATAGAGAGCAAGCCACGCTAGGACCTTTACAGCCGCAAGTTGGTGAGTTGGGATTAGTTTGTTTTTGTTTGCTTGTTGTACGTCACTCAACTGTGCTGTGACATGCTGCAGCTGCAAGTTGGTGAGTTTGGTTTCCTCCACCTTGGGGGGATGAGATTGAGCAAGCCACGCTCGGACCTTTGCAGCTGCAAGTTGGTGAGTTCTTTTTTGTTAGTTTTAATTGTTTGTTTCTGGTATGTCCATCTTCGTTGTGTACCCTCACCGACTCCATGTCTAGGCCATAGGGGATGATATAGAAAAAGCGACGCTAGGACCTTTGCAGCTGCAAGTTGGTCAGTTCCTTTTCTTTTTCTTTTCAATTATGTGGCTTTTGGTCTTGGCCACAGGGGTATGGTATAGCACATTCCACGTTAGGCTTTTGCAGTTGCAAGTTAGTGAGTTAGGATGAGTTTGTTTTTGTTTGCTTGTTGTACGTCACTCAACTGTTCTGTGACATGCTGTAGCTGCAAGTTGGTGAGTGCAGTTTCTTTTAAATTATGTGGCTTCTTTTCAATTATGTGTGGTTTCTGGTCGGTTCTTATCCGTTGTCAACCCTCACCGAACCGGCCATGGGGGCATGATATAGAGCAAGCCACGCTTTGCAGCTGCAAGTTGGTGAGTGTGGTTTCTTTTCAATGATGTGGTTTCTGGTCGGATCTTATCCGTGGTCAACCCTCACAGAAAGGGCCATGGGGGCATGATATAGAGCAAGCCACGCTTTGCAGCTGCAAGTTGGTGAGTGTGGTTTCTTTTCAATGATGTGGTTTCTGGTCGGATCTTATCCGTTGTCAACCCTCACAGAAAGGGCCATGGGGGCATGATATAGAGCAAGCCACGCTTTGCAGCTGCAAGTTGGTGAGTGTGGTTTCTTTTCAATGATGTGGTTTCTGGTCGGATCTTATCCGTTGTCAACCCTCACAGAAAGGGCCATGGGGGCATGATATAGAGCAAGCCACGCTTTGCAGCTGCAAGTTGGTGAGTGTGGTTTTTTTCAATGATGTGGTTTCTGGTCGGATCTTATCCGTTGTCAACCCTCACAGAAAGGGCCATGGGGCATGATATAGAGCAAGCCACGCTTTGCAGCTGCAAGTTGGTGAGTGTGGTTTCTTTTCAATGATGTGGTTTTCTGGTCGGATCTTATCCGTTGTCAACCCTCACAGAAAGGGCCATGGGGGCATGATATAGAGCAAGCCACGCTTTGCAGCTGCAAGTTGGTGAGTGTGGTTTCTTTTCAATGATGTGGTTTCTGGTCGGATCTTATCCGTTGTCAACCCTCACAGAAAGGGCCATGGGGGCATGATATAGAGCAAGCCACGCTTTGCAGCTGCAAGTTGGTGAGTGTGGTTTCTTTTCAATGATGTGGTTTCTGGTCGGATCTTATCCGTTGTCAACCCTCACAGAAAGGCCATGGGGGCATGATATAGAGCAAGCCACGCTTTGCAGCTGCAAGTTGGTGAGTGTGGTTTCTTTTCAATGATGTGGTTTCTGGTCGGATCTTATCCGTTGTCAACCCTCACAGAAAGGGCCATGGGGGCATGATATAGAGCAAGCCACGCTTTGCAGCTGCAAGTTGGTGAGTGTGGTTTCTTTTCAATGATGTGGTTTCTGGTCGGATCTTATCCGTTGTCAACCCTCACAGAAAGGGCCATGGGGGCATGATATAGAGCAAGCCACGCTTTGCAGCTGCAAGTTGGTGAGTGTGGTTTCTTTCAATGATGTGGTTTCTGGTCGGATCTTATCCGTTGTCAACCCTCACAGAAAGGCATGGGGGCATGATATAGAGCAAGCCACGCTTTGCAGCTGCAAGTTGGTGAGTGTGGTTTCTTTTCAATGATGTGGTTTCTGTCGGATCTTATCCGTTGTCAACCCTCACAGAAAGGGCCATGGGGGCATGATATAGAGCAAGCCACGCTTTGCAGCTGCAATTGGTGAGTGTGGTTTCTTTTCAATGATGTGGTTCTCTGGTCGGATCTTATCCGTTGTCAACCCTCACAGAAAGGGCCATGGGGGCATGATTATAGAGCAAGCCACGCTTTGCAGCTGCAAGTTGGTGAGTGTGGTTTCTTTTCAATGATGTGGTTTCTGGTCGGATTCTTATCCGTTGTCAACCCTCACCGAACGGCCATGGGGCATGATATAGAGCAAGCACGCTTTGCAGCTGCAAGATGGTGAGCTGGGGATGAGTCTGTTTTTTGTTTGCTTTTTGTGCGTCACTCAACTGTACTGTGCCATGCTGCAAGTTGATGAGTTCGGGTTCTTCTATACTACTTGTCAATTATGTGTTTCTGGTAGGTTCTTCTTGTGTTGTGTACCCTCACCAAAACCGCCTTGGGGGGATGAGATAGAGTGCAAGCCACGGTAGGGCAGCTGCAGCTGTAAGTTGGTGAGTTCTCTTTCTTTTTTTTCAAATAATGTGCTTTCTAGTAGTCGGTTCTTATTTGTTGTGTACCCTCACCAAAACCGCTACGGGGGCAAGATATAGAGCAAGCCACGCTAGGACCGCTGGAGCTGCAAGTTGGTCAGTTACGTTTTTTTTTCTTTTCAATTACGTGGTTTCTGGTCGGTTCTTCTGTTGTTTTGTACCTAACCGAAACAGCCACGGAGGCAAGATATAGAGCAAGCCACGCTAGGGCTGCTGCAGCTGCAAGTTGGCAAGTTTTTTTAATTTTTGTATTATGTGCCTCCTAGTAGTCGTTTCTTATTTGTTGTGTAGCCTCACCAAAAAGGCCATGGGGGGATGAGATAGAGAGCAAGCCACGCTAGGACCTTTACAGCCGCAAGTTGGTAAGTTGGGATTAGTTTGTTTTTGTTTGCTTGTTGTACGTCACTCAACTGTGCTGTGACATGCTGCAGCTGCAAGTTGGTGAGTTTGGTTTCCTCCACCTTGGGGGATGAGATTGAGCAAGCCACGCTCGGACCTTTGCAGCTGCAAGTTGGTGGGTTCTTTTTTGTTAGTTTTAATTGTTTGTTTCTGGTATGTCCATCTTCGTTGTGTACCCTCACCGACTCCATGTCTAGGCCAAAGGGAATGATATAGAAAAAGCGACGCTAGGACCTTTGCAGCTGCAAGTTGGTCAGTTCCTTTTCTTTTTCTTTTCAATTATGTGGCTTTTGGTCTTGGCCACAGGGGTATGGTATAGCACATTCCACGTTAGGCTTTTGCAGTTGCAAGTTAGTGAGTTAGGATGAGTTTGTTTTTGTTTGCTTGTTGTACGTCACTCAACTGTTCTGTGACATGCTGTAGCTGCAAGTTGGTGAGTGCAGTTTCTTTTAAATTATGTGGCTTCTTTTCAATTATGTGTGGTTTCTGGTCGGTTCTTATCCGTTGTAACCTGAACCGGCCTGGGGGCATGATATAGAGCAAGCCACGCTTTGCAGCTGCAAGTTGGTGAGTGTGGTTTCTTTTCAATGATGTGGTTTCTGGTCGGATCTTATCCGTTGTCACCTCACAGAAAGGCCATGGGGGCATGATATAGAGCAAGCCACGCTTTGCAGCTGCAAGTTGGTGAGTGTGGTTTCTTTTCAAATGATGTGGTTTCTGGTCGGATCTTATCCGTTGTCAACCCTCACAGAAAGGGCCATGGGGGCAATGATATAGAGCAAGCCACGCTTTGCAGCTGCAAGTTGGTGAGTGTGGTTTCTTTCAATGATGTGGTTTCTGGTCGGATCTTATCCGTTGTCAACCCTCACAGAAAGGGCCATCGGGGGCATGATATAGAGCAAGCCACGCTTTGCAGCTGCAAGTTGGTGAGTGTGGTTTCTTTTCAATGATGTGGTTTCTGGTCGGATCTTATCGTTGTCAACCTCACAGAAAGGGCCATGGGGGCATGATATAGAGCAAGCCACGCTTTGCAGCTGCAAAGTTGGTGAGTGTGTTTCTTTCAATGATGTGGTTTCTGGTCGGTTTTAGTTGTAAACCTCAGCGAACGGCCATGGGGGGCATGATATAGAGCAAGCCACGCTTTGCAGCTGCAAGTTGGTGAGTGTGGTTTCTTTTCAATGATGTGTTTCTGGTCGGATCTTATCCGTGTCAACCCTCACCGAAACGGCATGGGGGCATGATATAGAGCAAGCCACGCTTTGCAGCTGCAAGTTGGTGAGTGTGGTTTCTTTTCAATGATGTGGTTTCTGGTCGGATCTTATCCGTTGTCAACCCTCACAGAAAGGGCCATGGGGGCATGATATAGAGCAAGCCACCGCTTTGCAGCTGCAAGTTGGTGATGTGGTTTCTTTTCAATGATGTGGTTTTGGTCGGATCTTATCGTTGTTCAACCCTCACAGAAAGGGCCATGGGGGCATGAAATATAGAGCAGCCACGCTTTGCAGCTGCAAGTTGGTGAGTGTGGTTTCTTTTTCAATGATGTGGTTTCTGGGTCCGGATCTTATCGTTGTTCAAACTCACAGAAAGGGCCATGGGGGCATGGATATAGAGCAAGCCACGCTTTGCAGCTGCAAGTGGGTGAGTGTGGTTTCTTTTCAATGATGTGGTTCTGGTCGGTTCTTATCCGTTGTCAACCTCACCAGAAACGGCATGGGGCATGATAATAGAGCAAGCCACGCTTTGCAGTGCAAGTTGGTGAGTGTGGTTCTTTTCAATGATGTGGTTTCTGTCGGATCCGTTGTCAACCCTCACCGAACCTGCCATGGGGGCTAGCTTTGCGAGCTGCAAAGTTGGTGAGTAAGTTACTCATTTTTCAAGGTGAATGTTGGTTCTGGCGTCGGCGCTTCAGCAGCGTTATTTGCAAGATCCACCAGGTGCCATGCCGGGCTGACACCAGGGCCATGAGTGGGGAGCTGTATCTTTTTTTGTTTGCTCGTTGTGCGTCACTCAACTTGTTACTGTGCCAATGCTGCAAGTGACTCTCTGATGAGGTTCGGGTTCTTAATAACTACTTGTCAATTATGTGTTTCTGTGAAGGTTCTTCTTGTGCTCTTACTTTGTGTAACCTAACCAAAGTCTATGACGCCCATGCCAAATGGGGTCCAATGATGAGATATAGAGAGCAAGCCGCGCTAGTCACCCTTATAAGGCTGCAGCTGCTAAGTTGGGTGCGATTGGAATTAGTTTGTTTTTGTTTGCTTACTGCAGAGCTTGTGTGCCTTGCTGTAGACCAGCGTTGCGTAGCTGTGCTGTGCGTTGCGTAGCAGGGCCCTACAAATGCGTGGGGCACGCAGGGCAGCGCCTTTAAACGCTGCTTTTTTGCCCAACCTACATCCCACTGCGCATATCTCCTCTCTTTCGCGCAGTTTTTTTTAAACGCCCCTGTGGGAGCAAGCGCGGCAGTTATTGCGCTTTTTGCACAAGAAAGCGCTGACCAAGTTTTAATGTTTGTGCTGCTTTCAAGAAAAGCGTGGCCAAAAATTATTTGAAACAAAGTGTAGTGCTATAAATTGTATCTAAACTGTGCTTTATGTGCTGTCGGGCCGTGCTCACTATTATCAACCTTGTGACAACGGGCCTTTCCACAGTACGCTGCTGCGGCGACCCATGGGTTACAGCTCTAGTCAGGGTCAAGCGAACAAATTGTCTGCTTGCTGTGGCTTGGCTATGCGGTGCTGTGCGTTGCGTAGCTGTGGGGTGCGGTGCTTTGCTGTGCTGTACTGTGCGTGAGTAGCTGTTGCTGTGCTGTGCTCACTAGTTTTTCCCCGACAATGCAATCGTCCCTTCTGTCGCTGCTTGGCAACCCATGGGTATGGTTACACTAGTCAGGTCAGCCCCCGAACCCCCTCCCCCCTCCGGCTCCCGCGCTCGGTGCTCCGCGGGTTTGGAAGCAGAGCATTGCAATGGCGTCGCACCGAGTCGCTCAATTTGCTGCGTGTCGCACAAAAAGCAAACTGTGGCTGTGCTGTGCTGTGGAGGTCAGATAGCACATCCACATGCGGTATTAGTTATAAGCCAATCAAAACCATCCATCCATCCATATCCCTGAACAGGCACACTCAAATTCAAAAATTCGAATACCCCTGTACAGGCACATTCAAATGAAAATTCAAATGTCCCTGTAACATGCTCATTTGTAGAGACCTTGTTCTTCCATAAACAAACACACACACTGCTGCTGACTGACACACTACTTCACGGCAAGTACACTTGTAACACTCTATGTTTTGACCTGTAGATTATCCTCCCTCACTCCTCATCCATGCATCCATCCACCATCACCACCCATCCACCCATCCATCCAACGCCATCCACCCACCCCCACCCCACCAATCCATCCATCCATAATCCCTGTTTCTTCATAATCATACCACACATCGCTAGTGACTGCAAGCAGTCTTCACACAAGTGTCCTTTTACACTCTATGTTGACTGTAGATTATCCTCCTCACTCTCCTCCATCCATGCTCCCTCTATCCACGCCACCACCCACCGACCCATCCATCCATCCACCAATCCATCCCATCATTCCCTTGGTTCTTTCATAAACATACACACATCGGCTAGGTTGACTGTTTACAGGTGCTTCACACAAGTATACTTGGTACACCCTATGGTGACCTGTAGATCATCCATTAACCGCATCCACCCAACCTCTCTCATCACTCATCCTCACTCAGCCCAGCCAACTCACTCACTCACTCACTCACTCAGCTACTCAGTCAGCTCACTCACGCATCACTCACTCACTCATCTCATCACGTTCGCTGCGCTCGCTCACTTCACTCACTGCACTCATCACTTCACTCACTCATCACTCACTCACTCACTCGCTCGCTCACTCCCTCCTCGCTCACTCAATCACTCACTCACTCCTCAGCACCTCACCCATCCAACGCACCATACCAGTACTAATTCGGTCATAAAGAGAGCAATGCTTTGATAATCGCTGGCACCTAAACTTGACCTTTGTTGGACCAACCTCACTCCACTCACTCATTACTGCACTCACTCACATACTCACGTCAACTACTCACTCACTCACCCCTCCCTCCATCACCACCCTCCCTCCATCACTCCCTCCTCCCTGTTAACAGGTCCGCACATTTTGTATGGAGAAGAAAAATAAAGAGACGGAGTATTCTACCACACACGGCACCCGCACATCTACTAGTGACCGACACAGTGCTGGCACATATCCGCTGAGCCCCCTCAAGTCTGTCGCACTGACCCACACCTTTACTGTTCCTGGCGCGGGAGAATGAGACAGCGCAGGTAGAGTCACTTCCAAGAGCCTGTTAGTTTCTGGAGGGTGGTAGGTGGTAGTAGTAGTGGTGGTGGTAAAGTGGTGGTGATCGCGTCAGGAGGATGAAGGGTGATGGGTGGTGTGGTGAGGATGAGGGTGGCTGATGATGCGTGGTGGTGGTGGGTGGTGGTGGAATAAGCTGTTCAGGGCCTGAGCCACCCTCAAGTTCTGTCGTGCTGAACCCGCGCTCTACTGTTCATGAGGCTTGGGGAGAGTGAGATTGACCAGGTAGCAGTGAGACTGACCAGGTAGGAGTGAGACTGACCAGTGTAGAGTGAGGACTGACCAGAGTAGAGTGAGACTGGACAGGTAGAGTGGGACTGACCAGGGTAGAGAGATGACCTGACCAGTAGAAGGTGAGACCTGACCAGGTAGAGTGAGACTGAACCAGGTTAAGAGGTGAGACTGACCAGGCAAGTGAAGAGCTGAACCAGGTAGAGTGGAGACTGACCAGGTAGAGTGAGACAGCCCAGGTTAGAGTGAAGACTAACAGGTAGAAGTGAGAATGACCAGGTAGGTGGAGAATGACCAGGTAGGGTTACTTCGTAGTATTTGTGTGTTTACGTTACTTGAGGGTGGTAGTGGTGTTGTACACGGTAGTGGTAATGGTAGTGGTGGTGGTGGTCGTAGTAGTAGTGGTGGGGGTAGAAGGTGGTGGGGGTAGTGGTGGGTGGTAGTTAGTGGGTGATTGGGAAGTAAGACTATTGTTGTCGTGGTTGGTGAGGTGGTGGTGGAGAGTGGGGATGAGCACGCTGCACACTGAGCCGCGCCTCTGGTTGTGATGACAATGGTGGTGGTGGTAGTTGTGGTGGTAGTATAGGTGGTTGTAGTGGTGAGGGTGAGGGTGCGGATGAGCAACGCTGCCATCACCTGAGCTGCCTCTGTTGTGATGACAATGTAGGTGCGTGGTAGTTGTGGTTGGTAGTTGTAGTGGTGTTTGTGTGGGGTGGTGAGGTGAAGATGAGCAGTCGGCTCACACTGAGCTGCCTCTGGTTGTGAAATGAAATGTGGTGGTGGTGAGTTGTGGTGGTAGATATAGGTGGTTCGTAGTGGTGGGTGGTGAGGGTGAGATGAGCCACGCTCACACTGAGCTGCCTCTGGTTGTGATGACAATGGTGGGTGGTGGTAAGTTTGTCGTGGTAGTATACGGTGGTTTGTCGGTGGTGGTGGGTGAGGGTGAGGATGAGCACGCTCCACTGGAGCTGCGCCTCTGGTGTCGATGACAATGGTGGGGTGGGTAGTTGGTGGGTGGTAGTTGAGTGGCTTGGTTGTAACCGTGGCGGTGGTGAGGCGTGAAGATGAACGCACCGCTCACCACTGAGGCTGCCTCTGGTTGTGATGACAAGTGGGGTGGTGGTAGTGAGTGGTGGTGGTAGTTGTAAGTGTGTGTTTGTAGCGGCGGTGGTGAGGGGGTGAAGAATGAGCACGGCATAGGGCTGCACACTGAGCTGCCTCTGGTTGTGTGACAATAGAGTGGTGGTGGTATTGTCGGTTGGTAGTGATTAATGGATGTTGTAGTGAGTGGTGGGAGGAGTTGAAGGGATGAGCCAGCGCTCCCACTTCGAGACTGCCTCTGGTTGTGATGACAATGGTGGTGGTGGGTAGTTGTGGTGGTAGTATACGGTGGTTGTAGTGGTGAGGTCGTGAGCGTGTGATGGATGGAGTGCACGTCTTCACACTAGGGAGCTTGCCTCTTCTGTGCTGTGACAATGGTGGTGGTGGTTAGTTGTGGTGGTAGTTGTAGTGGTGTTTGTAGTGGTGGTGGTGGAGGGTGAAGATGAGCACGCTCACACTTGGAGCTGCCTCTGGTTTGTGATGACAATGGTGGTGGTGTAGTTGTGGTGGTAGTGAATAGGTGGTTGTAGTGGTGGTGGTGAGGGTGAGGAATGCACGCTCACACTGAGCTTGACCTCTGGTTGTGATGAGCAAAATTGGGTGGTGGTGGTAGTTGTCGTGGTAGTATAGGTGGTTGTAGTGGTGGTGGTGAGGGTGAGGATGAGCACGCTCACACTGAGCTGCCTCTGGTTGTGATGACAATGGTGGTGGTGGTAGTTGTGGTGGTAGTTGAAGTGGTGGTTGTAGTGGCGGTGGTGAGGGTGAAGATGAGCACGCTCACACTGAGCTGCCTCTTGGTTGTTGATGAACAAATGGTGGTGGTGGGTAGTTGTGGTGTAGTTGAGTGGGTTTGTAGCGGCGGTGGTGAGGGTTGAAGATGAGCACGCTCAACACTGAGTCTGCTATGGTTGTGATGAAATGGTGGTGGGTGTAGTTGTGGTGGTAGTATATGGTGGTTTGTAGTGGTGGTGGTGAGGGTGAGGAATGAGCACGCTCTCCATGACTGCCTCTGGTTGTGATGACAGGTGGTGGTGGTAGTTGTGGGGTAGTATAGGTGGTTGTATGGTGAGAGGGTGAGGTGAGGATGAGCACGCTCACACTGAGCTGCCCTCTGGTTGTTTGATGACAATGGTGGTGGTGGTAGTTGTGGTGGTAGTTGTTAGTGGTGTTTGTATGGTGGTGGTGAGGGGTGAAGATGAGCACGCTAACTGAAGCTGCCTCTGGTTTGGTGATGAAAGGGTGGTGGTGGTAGTTGTGGTGGTAGTATAGTGTGGTTGTGTGGTGGTGGTTGGAGGGTTGAGGATGAGCATGCTCACACTGAGCTGCCTCTGGTTGTGATGACAATGGTGGTGGTGGTAGTTGTGTGTAGTATAGGTGGTTGTAGTGGTGGTGGTGAGGGTGAAGGATGAGGCACGCTCACTACTGAGCTGCCTCTGGTTGTGATGACAATGGTGGTGGTGGTATGTGTGGTGGTAAGTTGAAGTGGTGGTTGTAGGGGGGTGGTGAGGGTGAAGATAGCACGCTCACACTGAAGCTGCCTCTTGGTTTTGTGATGACAATGGTGGTGGTGGTAGTTGTGTGGTAGTTGTAGTGGTGTTTGTAGCGGCGGTGGTGAGGGTGAAGATGGCACGCTCAACTGAGCTGCCTCTGTTGTGATGACAAATGGGTGGTGGTGTATTGTGGGGTAGTATAGGTGGTTGTAGTGGTGGTGGTTGAGGGTGAGGATGAGCACGCTCGCCACTGAGCTGCCTCTGGTTGTGATGACAATGGTGGTGGGTGTAAGTTGTGGTGGTAGTATAGGTGTTGTAGTGTTGGTGGTGAGGGTGAGGATGACACGCTACACTGAGCTGCCTTGGTTGTGATGACAATGGTGGTGGTGGCATTTTGGTGGTGGTAGTTGTAGTGGTTGTTGTAGTGGTGGTGTGAGGGGAAGATGACACGCTCACACTGAGCTGCCTCTGTTGTGATGCTTCTGGTGGTGGTGGTAGTTGTGGGGTAGTATAGGTGGTTGTAGTGGCGTGGTGAGGGTGAGATGAGCAACGCTCACACTGAGCTGCTCTGGTTGTGATGAATGATGCTTCTGGTGTGAGGAATGAGTGTGATGATGATGATGAGAGGGTGATGATGGTGTGGTGTGAGGATGAGGGTGGTGGATGATGATGGTGGT
>CM039464.1:3785846-3793346 GCA_022414725.1 Microglena sp. YARC
CATCATCCATCATCACATCACAGCACCAATACCAATCATCATCCCACATACGATCATCATCATCATCATCATCCATCAATCATAACCAGACGCACCCACCACAAGCACCACACACACATACATAACACCAACCAAATCATGCATCATCCATCATCACCAACCACCCACATTCACCACTATCATCATCATCATCGACCATCAATCATCATTCATCACCTATCATTCATCATACCAACCACCACACAATACCATCATCAATCATCATCATCATCAATGCACCGCACCACAGCCACACACTACCATCATTTGCATCATCATCATCATCAATCATCATCACATCATCAAATCATCAAAATCACCACCAACCCACCACACCAACTTTACGATCATCACTCATTTATCACATATCATCAGATCATAATTCATCACCACCACCAAAACATCACTAAACCCATCATCATCATCATCATCATGCATTCATCATCCATCATCATCATCCATCATGCAATCATCATCATCATAAATCATCACGCACCACCACGACCACCACCATACAATCATCAATCATCATCATCATCATGCATCATGCATCATCAATCATCATTCACCACCGAACAACCGACCACCACCACCACACACCATCGCATCATCATCATCATCATCATCATCACCACCCACCACACCACCACATCATCATCATCATACCAACCACCACTACGCGATCATTCATCAATCAATCATCAATCATCATCATCATCAATCATCAATGCATCATCATAACCAACATCAGAACCACCCATCACATCATCACACCACCAATCACGCACACCACTACCATCATCATCATTCACACCACAGACCCACCATCACCACTCTTACATCATCATCATCACCATTACATCATACATCACACCACCACCACTACCATCATCATCATTCATCACATCATCATCATCACCACCACCACACTACCATGCATCATCATCATCCACCAACCACTCTTACCACTAACCATCATAATCAGTCAATCATCAATCAACCACGCACCACCACACCTAATACCCATCATCATCAACATCATCATCATCATCACACCACTACGACCACAACCTACAATCATCATCATCATCATCATCATCATGCACCACCACGCACAACTACCATACTTCTATAAAATTACACTAATTTAACACTCAACCATGATTCATATCCATCAATCACAAACGATCCCCAACAACACCACTTACACCACACACACACACTCTAACTAGCACACATAACCATAACCATCATCAATCCAATCATATAGTACATCACACCACACTCACAACCACCACCATACACACTATACATCACCATCACCACCTACCACCGACTAACTATACACATCATCATCATCACACCATGACCACTCATCCATTCATTCATCATCATCACTCATATATCATAATCATCATAAAAGCACACACAACCTACAACCCAACACCACCACTCATCATTATCACCACCACACCAACATCATCATCATATCATCCACACCACCCCCCACATTCACACACTCATCATCACAATACATGAACACACACCACAACCGCACCACACTACACATCAATCATATCATACCTCATAACAATGCAACCACCACATACAACTAAATCATCATCCATGCATTACGATCGTGCAACCATCATCATATCAATCATAAACACTACATCACACAACACGTAACCACCACAGCACCCTACAAACAATAACCTATCATCATCATCCATCACGACTCAACCACCACACCAACTACTAACCACATACATGCACTCACAACCCCACCACTAAATTCACACAAAAACTGATCATAAACAACCAACAAAACCACAAACAACACTAACCACCTACACTATGCATCCATCCATAAACGACACCCCACAAATTCACTCACTAAACCATCAATCATATATCACACCATATCACTCAATCCAGAAATCCATCACAATACATCATCATAACACAGCACCAACACACCACTACCATCATCATCATCATCATCATATCATCATCACACCACCAACACCACTACCATCATCAATCATCCATCATCACACACCACCACACAACCGCAATATGAATGCATATCATTTCACAGCATCATCATGCATCATCATGCATCACCAACACCACCATTACTACCATCATCATCATCATCATCATCACATCAATCATCCCAACGCACCACCACTACCATCATCATGCAATATGCATCATCATCATCACATCACCAACCAATCACACGAAATACAATCATACATCATCATCATCATCATCATCATCAATCATCATACATCATACCCACACCACACCTACTACTACCACATCATCATATCATCATCTTCAATAACCATCATCATACTATCATCATGCATCCCATCGCCACCACCACACCCAAACCAAAATACCAAAAAAAATCCATCATCATCATAACATCATCATATCATCCATCATCATCAACAACTGACACCGACAACCAATACCATCATCATACATCATCATGCCATCAAATCATCACACACCACTACTCCACCTCGGCTACGATCATCATCATGCATCATCATCATCATCAATCCACCACTCCCACAACTACCATCATCATCATCAAATGCATCAACATCATCAATCATCATCATCACCAACCAACCACCACCACCACTCACCCAACCATCATCATCATCATCATCATCATCATCACACCACCACACCAACCACCAATACCATCATCCACCATCCACCAGCTACCACCATACTACCACCATCATCAATCATCACCAACACCACTACCATCATCATCATCATCATGCAAAATCAATCATCAGTAATCATCATCATAAACCATCCACCACAACCTCCACCACAAAACGCACCACCATCATCTCACCACCGACCACCATCATCATCATCATCAATCACCACCACCAGCAATTCACCCCACCATCATCATCATCCCACCACCACCACTACGAATCATCATCATCATCATCATCATCAAAAAGCCACCACCAACCACTACCATCATCATCATCATCATCGTCAACTCATAACACACCTCATCATCAGACCACATCCACACACCAAACCAACTACCATGCATCATCATCAATTATCATCAATCATCATCATACACCACACCACTACACAATACCATCATCCATCATCACGATCACACACCACCATCACTAACTACCTACCGATCCATCAATCACCAGACACACTACCCATCATCATCATCATCATCATCATCCACATAACGGCACCAGCACGACACCACACAGACCACCCCGCATCATCACCCACCACCACCACCACCATCATCATTCATCACCACCACCACATTCACCAACTACCATCATCATCATCATCAACCATCATACATTCATCATCATCACCGATCATTCATCATCACCACCACCACACCACTACCATCGATCATCATCATCATCATCATCATCATCATCATCATCATATCATCATCAATCATCATCCATCATGGCACACCACCAACCGACTCAGCCGCCAACTATGATCATCATCAATATCACGCATCCATCATCATCATCATCATCACTCACCACCCCCACTACACCATCATCATCAATCATCATCAATCAAACATCATCATCCCACCACCACCACTACCATCATCTCGATCATCAAAATCATCATAATCACCATCAACACGCACCAACCCCCAATCAATCCTCATCAATCATCATCATCATGCATCATCATCAATCATCATCATCACCGACCAACCACCACTACTACCACATATCATCATCATCACTTCACTACACCATCATCATCATGATCAATCATGCAAGCACCAGCTAACTACACACAACATCATGCATCATCATCATCATCATCATCACCACACCACCACACAATACCATCATGCATCAATCACCATCACCACCTCCACACCACTACTACCACCCATCATATCACCACCACCACTACATCAGGTCAATCATATCGATCTATCATGCATGCATGCATCATCATCATCATCATCAAACATCATCATAACCACCCACCCACCACCAACCCCACCACGAACCACCACATCATCATCACCACCACCACCATCATCAATATACACTCATCACACCACCACATTCGATGCACTACCATCATCATCAATCAAAACCATCAATTCATCATCATCACCTCATCATCATCACCACCACCACCGACCACTACATCATCTTTATCATCATGCATCATCATCACCACCATCCACGCAGTGGCCATCATATCATCATCATCATCAATCTCATCATCCATCACACCACCCACCACCACGCACTACTGATCAACATCAGGTTAATCCAAAAAAACATCATCATCACCGAATCATCACCACCATCACCACTACCATGCATCATCATCATCATCATCACATATCACCACCGGACACACCACTACCATCATCATCAATCAAATCATCCATCATCATCCAATCCCATCCATACAATCATGCATCTCATCATCATCATCACCAAATCATTACACACCACAATAGCAATCATCATCTCCATCATCATCATACATCATCATACATCATCAATCATCATCTCATCGGCTCACCACCACACCACTTTCTACCACCATCATAATCAATCATGCAACTTCACTACCAATTCATCATCATACATCATCATCATCCCACCTATCCGCCACCACCACTACATCATCATCATCAATCACATCATTATCACGCACCAGCAACCAATCCATCCATCAATCACCATCATGATCATACCACCAACACATCTAACCGGATCATCATCATCACCATTATCTTCCATTTGATTATCACCAACCACCACTACAATCATCATCACCATCACCAACCATCATCATCATCACCTTCATCAATCATCATCATCATCATCATCATCCATCATCATCAACATCATCATCACCCATCACCATGCAGTGCATCGTCATCATCATCATCATCATCACACCAACCACTACTACCATCACCATCATCATCATCATCATCGACATCATCATCATCATCATCACCACCCCACTACAACTACTACCATCATCATCATCAATCATCATCATCATCATGCATCACACCCCCCCCCCACACAATTATCCCGCCACACCCACCGCAGCCCACCCACACCACACCCACCAAGCTGACATGCACACACACATACTCCACACGCCCCCAACAAGCCAAGCCACACACACATTCAACACTCCATGTTTTTAATATTGGCACTACCCTCCCCCCCCCCCCCCCCCCCCCCTCTACCATCACGCACCGCCACACCACCACTACCCATCATCATCATCATCATCATCATCATCAATCATCATACTTACACCGACCAACCACCACTACCCATCATCTCTTCATCACCACCACCACCACCCGGCCACTATGATCATCATAATTATCACCATCATCATCATCATCACCAGCCACCACACACACCAATACCAAATCATCAATCATCACCATCACCACCACCACCACCACTACTACCACCATCATCATCACCACCACCACTACCTCATCATCATCATCTTATCAATCATCATCATCATCATCATCATCATCATAACCACCACCACCACCACCACCACCACAACACACACCATCATCATACCACCACCACCACCATCATCATCATCACCACCACCACATTCACGCACTACGGCATCATCTATCATCCACCACATCAATCTCATCATCACCATCATCATCATCACCCACCACCCACAACACTAACCATCATCATCATCATCATCATCATCAATCACAAACCACCACCACCACTACCATCATCATCATCATCATCATCATCAAAATCATCATCATCATCATCATCATCATCATCATCATCATCATCATCATCACCACACCACCACCACCACCACTACGATCATTTTTCATCATTATCACCATCATCATCACGCATCATCACACCATCACCACTACTATCAATCATCATGTCAATCATCATCATCAACATCATCACCACCACCACCACCACTACCATCATCATCATCATCATCATCATCATCATCATCATCATCATCATCATCATCATCACCATCATTACACCACACCAAGTACAATATCATCATCTCATCATCATCATCATTTATCATCATCATCATCTCATCATCATCACCACCACAGCTGGCACTTCTACCGACCATCATCATCATATATGACGTCATATCTCTGTCACTTCACTAATAAACATCATCATCATCATCATCATCATCCAGACCACTAACAGGAGGCCACCACCCAGCTCAGTCATCATCATCATCATAGTCATCCATAGCACCAAGCGCATAGCACAGCCATACAATCCAATCATCATACCACTCATGATCATCACCACCAACACCATCTAGCCGCTATCATCATCATACCAGATTATCTGTTATCTTGAATCATTATACTATTCACCATCCTACACTAGACATCATCATCATCATCTCTCATCATCAATCATCAACATCCATCCATCATCTCATCACATCCACGCGACCACACCACCACCACCATCATACATCACCATCCCACCAGGATTTCATCTCATCATCATCATCTCACCCACCACCATAAATACCGATAACACAGCCTCACGCGTAATCATCATCATCATCACATGACAGACTCGATGATCATCATCATCATACGCACAGACACACTTACAACTCACTACCATCATCATCATCATCCATCCATCATCATCATCATCACCCCGTGGGCACCCCACCCACACAATATCCCCCCACACCCAGCCCACCGCCACCCCACACCACACCCACCCACAAGCTGACATGCACACAAACAAAGACAACATACTCACACGCCCCAAACAAGCCAAGCCACACAACACATTCAACACTCCATGTTTTTTAATATTGGGACTCCTCCCCCCCCCCTCCCCCCCCCCCCTCTACATCACCAGCACCAACCACCACTCCATATGACCATCATCAATCATCATCATCATCATGCAATCATCATTCATCACCACCACTCATATCACCGACCACGTACCATCATCACCCCACCACAAGGTCACTAGATCCTACACATCACATCGTGGTATGCATCGAATCATATAATTATCCGTACCATCATCATCATCATCACCACACCACCACCACCACAATACCAGATCATCAATGGCACCTCACCATCACACACCACCACCACCACACTTACTACCACCATCATCATTCAGCACCACCATCACTACCATCATCATCATCATCATCATCATCATCATCATCATCATCACCACCACCACCACCACTTACCATCATCATCATGCTACCATCATCATCATCACCACCACCACCTCCACTCATCATCATCATCATCATCATCATCATCATCACCACACCACCACCACCAATACCATCATCATCATCACACATCAACCACCACCACCACACTAC